>CAXKVW010001314.1:0-54804 GCA_964058825.1 Carex arenaria | reverse complement strand
CAAGCAAATGAGGCCTGATGGAGAAGTTAACAAATTTATTGGTATACAAATCAACTTCTTATTTTTTCATTTTTACAGTTGATTGGCAAAATTTGTTTGTCTTTGTGCCTTTTGCATACTAATTTTCATACTTATCATGTCCGTGTTAAATTTAAATATGCAATTTTTCAGAGGTCCTCTTAGAAAAATTCTCCCGCTTTCTTTTATTTTACCTATCTTAAATTTAAAAGTGATATTGTTCAGTTCTTTATGACACAGATTTCTTTTGACTTTATTGCCAGAAAGATGGAGCTGTCACTACATGGAAGTTTATAATATATTGCCTTAGAATTTTTCATTTTCCCTGATAAATAAAATTTTACTTTTTAGTATAACACAATTATATATCACAAACTGTTAATTAATTCACTTCTCGTCAAATGAAAATAAAAATAAGCCATTAATTAATTCACTTCTAATAGTAAAATTTCAATTGCTTATTGTGGACTTGGTTTTTAGGTATGGCTGAGAAGGAGTTTGCTGGAGAATTATTTGTTGCCTTGGCAAGGCGCCGCAATCTAGATCCGGCAAATGGAATCACAAAAGAAGAATTGAAAGAGTTTTGGGAGGAGATGACCGATCAAAATTTTGACTCACGCCTAAGGATCTTCTTTGACATGTAGATTAATATAATTTTTTTTTTTTGAGAGAACAGTTATTATAATTATCTTTCAAGAAAAATCAAAAGAATGATTTTACAATTTTTATATTTACATGGCTTTTCTCTCTTCTTTTTTGTAGGTGTGATAAGAATGGAGATGGAAAGCTCACTGAAGATGAGGTGAAAGAGGTATATACTTCTCATAAAGCAAACATATTTTCCTATTTACCATTTTAGGTATAACTGCATAATCTTTATTGGATTTCCTTGCAGGTTATCATATTGAGTGCCTCGGCAAATAAGCTAGTCAGGTTAAAGACTCATGCAGCAACCTATGCATCATTGATTATGGAGGAACTTGACCCAGATGATCTTGGCTATATCGAGGTACCGAGATTATTTAATTTCTGTTTGCCAACATCTGTAATTATTACAAAAAAGAAGGAACATCTGTAACAGTTATTTTTTTTAATAAATGAAGATTTGGCAACTGGAGACGCTACTTCGAGGCATGGTAACAGCACAGGGACCTGAAAAGGCTATGAAAAGAACAAACAGCTTGGCACGTACCATGATCCCAAAAAAGTACAGACACCCAATAAACCGGTCCATAACCAAGGCAGTTGATTTCATACATGAGCATTGGAAGCGCATCTGGCTCATTTCCTTATGGATTACAGTCAATTTATCACTATTTGCATGGAAATTCAAGCAGTACAAAAGAAAAGCTGCGTTTGAGGTGATGGGTTATTGTGTATGTGTGGCAAAAGGTGCAGCAGAGACGTTAAAGCTGAACATGGCACTCATTCTGGTACCTGTTTGTAGAAACACACTGACGACCCTAAGGTCAACTGTTCTTAGCCGGGTCATACCTTTTGATGATAATATAAATTTTCACAAGGTATGTATGAGATGTTGTTTAATTTATAGAAAAGAATAAGCACTGAGAAAAAGAGTAAACTTACATCAACTCTATTAACTTTTTGGCACTGCAGGTCATTGCTGTTACAATTGCAATAGGAACTGCCCTCCATACATTAGCCCATGTGACATGTGACTTCCCCCGACTCATCAAATGCCCACACGATAAATTTCAATTCTATCTTGGCTCAAATTTCCACTATAAGCAACCGACCTATGTGTCTCTTTTGAAGAGTGTGCCAGGTGTAACCGGCATCCTAATGATTATCATTATGACATTTTCTTTCACACTAGCGACTACTTCTTTTAGGAGGAGTGTGGTCAAGTTGCCTTCACCATTGCACCACTTAGCCGGGTTCAATGCATTTTGGTACGCGCACCACTTGCTCGTGCTTGTGTACATCCTGCTCGTAGTTCATTCATACTTCATCTTCCTCACAAAAAAGTGGTACCAAAAAACGGTATGTATAAGTGTTTTAAACACAAAGGTTTCTCTTTTTATAATGCACCTAATTTTGATCACATTTGCAATTAACATTCCACATCTATCAAAATTTACAAACCAATTTGTAAATAGAGCCCACGGGATGAATGTGATTTTAATCAAAAGAGTGACAGTATATGTTTTCCATTTTTTTCAAGGGTTAGCTGGTGATATGCCAACCAACACTTTCATCAAAACAAAGGGAATACAATATTGCCCATTCTTTTTCTTTTAATTGATCTCAAAGGCTTCATAATCAATTCATGGAACTTATCAACTCAAGTCTTCTGTATTGATTTTATATGTAGTTACAAAATACAAGTGTCAGGGTACATCTGAAAACACCTATGATGTCGGGCTGAATTCAGAAAAAAGCTAAAAAGGAAAAATAAATAAATAAAAGCAAACGACTAAAAATAACTACTGTGATTTACAAATTTTTGGTAAGAAATGAGAATAATTGTCTTCTTGTTCCCAATTTGGTTAGACATGGATGTATCTCGCTATCCCGGTGCTATTCTATGCATGTGAGAGATTGATTAGGAAGTTCCGTGAGAACAACTATGATGTGAGCATTATTAAGGTAATCATCCAAGTCTTTTTACCAAGTTTACCACCTATTCATCAAGAAAACAAAAGTTTAATAACTGTAACAATTTAAAATTTTACAGGCAGCAATATATCCAGGAGATGTGCTATCGATTCACATGAAGAAACCATCTAGTTTCAAGTACAAGAGTGGGATGTATATGTTTGTAAAATGCCCAGATGTCTCTCCCTTTGAGTGGTAATTGAAATATTCGATTTCTGTCTCAGAATAACCTGTAAAGAGCTTGATTAAGCTCATAATTATACCTAAATTTTGTAGGCATCCATTCTCCATTACATCAGCACCTGGAGATAATTACTTGAGTGTGCATATACGCACCTTGGGTGACTGGACAACTGAACTCAGAAACCTCTTTGGAAAGGTTAGTTTGTGACTTTTATAAAAAATAAAAATAAAATGTTTGTCTGATTCATACTTTTTTTGTTAAATGTGATGATAAACTAACAATATATTGATACAGTCGTGTGAAGCTCAAGTTACTTCCAAGAAGGCCACACTGACTAGACTAGAAACAACAGTTGTGGCTGATGCGGACATAGAAGATACTAGGTAATTGTAATAGTGAAATTATCAACTTTTTTCTGATTATCAAATCTTTGCTTCCAAGGTGGATTCTTTTCTTATTCTTTTCCCTGGTTATAGGTTTCCGAAGCTGCTGATAGATGGACCATATGGCGCACCTGCGCAAAATTACAAGAAATACGATATCCTTTTGCTAATCGGACTTGGAATAGGTGCAACCCCTTTCATTAGCATATTGAAAGATCTTCTGCACAACAGTAAATCAAATGAGGTAAGCTAAACCACATATACCCTACAGCTATAAATTAAACCACTTAAAACACTGGTGATTATTTATTGAAATATGAAAAAGAACAGATATACAGAGAGGAAACACAAGGTGGGTTTAATGTTGGATTAAAAATCATGTTCTTGCCCAAGCCTTATTTTATCTAAAGTTTCTCAAAATAATGTCCTGATTTTGAAACAGGGGGGCAATGGCCCTGGAAGAGCATATTTTTATTGGGTAACAAGAGAGCAAGGCTCATTCGAATGGTTCAAAAGTGTCATGAATGATGTGGCTGAAAGTGATCATGACGTATGTTTTTCGACACATCTTACTTATTTTTTGTTGTCAATAAGACAAACTGATTTCAATTGATAATTTGTTTGATTTTTGTTTATTGCAGAATGTGATTGAAATGCACAACTACCTGACAAGTGTGTATGAAGAAGGCGATGCACGGTCTGCACTGATCGCTATGGTGCAGCAACTTCAACATGCCAAGAATGGTGTTGATATAGTCTCTGGTAGCCGGGTAAGCTATTATTTATATCAAATTAGTATATATTTTTTTTTAAGGTAAAGATACAGAATACTAATTATTGTTTGTTGCTTTTTAGATTCGGACACACTTTGCAAGACCAAACTGGAGAAAGGTCTTCTCTGATATGGCTAATACCCATAAGAACTCCCGCATAGGTTGGTTAGCAAACTTCTTTTGAATTAATAAATGATATAGAGTGAGGCTATGGAGATATGCATAGTATAGATCGGTCCATACTATGGATTCATCATATCTTCATTTTCAAAGTTTAAATAGTTTGTCCGAACCACTTAACATGATCTTCATACCAAGTACTTGGACACAAAATTTTAGAAAAAATTACTATTTTTTTTATTAGATAGAAAATCACTACTTCAAATAATTCGGAGTCAAGTGATTTTCTAACTATTAAAAAAATAGTAAAAAAATTCTAAAAAATGTAAAATTTGGTCTCCAAGTACATTTTCATATGGAAGTCATATTGAGCGGTTCGGATCGATTGTTTGGATTGAAATGAAGATATGAATCCACAGCACTGGCTACTGTATAATATGTATAACACCATAGTCTCACTCGAATGATAAAAGTTCCGTAGAAAATTAAAATTGATGTCAAATTAATGAAAATGCAGGAGTGTTCTACTGTGGATCTCCAACTTTAACAAAGGTTTTGAGAGATTTGTCCAATGAGTTTACCCACACAACCACCACAAGATTCCAATTCCACAAGGAGAACTTCTAAACATAGTGCAAATGAAGCATATACGAAAGGATGCATACTGAGAAAGATGCAACAGTGTACATAGTTTTTGTGTTTATAATTAGCTTATTCTCACATATTTTATATAATTAAAAGTTGCATTTGTAGACATTAGATCGAATAGTTGCAAAAACCCACACAGTGCATTTGGTAAGTGATATTTGTTTCCTGTAGAATAATTACATGACAATGGAGGTACTTCATGAAGTACATTTCAGCAGAGTGAAATTTTTTCATGTGATAATTTGTTTTATAGGGCCAGTGAATGCAAAAGTTTTGTTCTTTTTTATTTTTACTTTCTATCCATTTATGTATGCATAAAACTCACTGCTAGTTTTCTTGCAATCTTATTATTCTACTGGTACAAGCAAAAAGGAATACAGAAAATTTAATTTCAGGTAGATTATAATAAAACCTCTAGTATAGTATCCTTGAGAGGAAACCGTTGGAAATAACACAATCCTATTTCTATATAACAAGAGCAAATAATTAAAGTTACCAAAATCCAAAGAAAGATCAACATTTGCATCCATCAAGTATGCATGCACAACTTAGCCATCAAAAAGCATAACTGATGCCTAAGGGCCTTTCACTCAAAAAAAAAAAAAAAAAAAAAGCATAACTGAACATTTTTAGATTAAAATTAAAAGAAAAGAAAGAAAGAAGCCAAACATATCAAGTCACTAAAAGGAACTAGGTTTACTGAGACTGTTGTTCTTTCCTTTTCTGTCTCTCAGCATTTGCAGTTGTCATCACACCTCGTCTGTTGATTCCTCTATTACTTCTAGAATGTTTCGTAACTGCTGGTGCTTCTTCTTTCACAATAGTAACAGCCAAATTATCTTCACTTCTCGCAGAATTGGTGCTTTTAGCATTACCCTTAGGTTTTCTCCCTCTTTTACTACGAGTCACCAAGGGCTGTTCGGCATATTCAACCTTTACTGGTATCAATGCAAGGTCATTTATACCACTAACAATGTCAGTGTTACCACTGGTAGAGTTAACTTTTCTAGGCCTACCTCTCTTTTTTCCAGATCTAGAGATGGCTTTACCCCAGTAGCTATGCTGTAGAGCCAAGTCTTTGAGTGGAATGGAGATGTCCAGTGGAACTAGCACATCCTCCAGCTCGTGCCAGTAGAGATCCTCACAATCACCGTCTTCATACTCAACCCTGTACCAGTTGGCCTCTGCATTGTACTGAGCCACCTTGCCAGAATAATAAGCATCTCCAAATAATTTGCTAACTTTCCGCCCTTCAAGCCACTCTCCGAAACAAGGATCTAATTCGGGCTCAGATACCGACTCTGACTTTGATTCTGATTCTGATTCCAGTTTGGGTTGAGATTTAAGGGCGTTTTTGGATATTTGGTCCACATCATTGCCACTTCGAGATGATCTGGGGAGCCCTATAATTAGAACAGCAGGTTCTCCGATGATTTTACTGACAACGGGCACCAGATGTTGTGTGCTGCTAGCTGGCTCCATAGTATTTATGCGTAGTTTTTTACTCAGTCTAAATAAAAAGAGGGTAAATCAATTTGCAATGTAGAAAAAATAATACAAAAATAAGTTATAATACATATTGTAAGAGATTGAGCTTGACCTAGCAATAATAAGTTTGGTGTGATCCCATGTTAAATTAAAAGATTTTTACAAAATCCTTTTATTTTGATAATAAGAAAATGAAAAGCATATAATATATAATTATATATGGAACCCAAAATTAAAAGATTTTAGATCACATATTTACAATCTTTTTTTTTCGCAAACAACGCCTGTGATACAAATTCAATACAGCAGTCTTCACAGATTGAAGACATTGTTTGCGAACCCAAAGAACAAAAGGACTGTAAGTGATCTTCCTAATTTACAAATTTTTTTAATTGAACTGTTAATAATCTCTTTTAGCCCAGTGGTTGCCATCTTCCTAATTTAGAAAAAAAAAAATTGACTTCAAGTGTCTCCGCACTTCACCATCCCCATTAACATCATAGAAAAAGTGCAGATGATCTCTGCTAGGACCTAGAATACTGCCCAAAATAGTTTCTAATCCTATTTTTCCAAATATCAATTTGGACCTCCAATTGTAAGTACATGGTTGCACAGAATTTCTAGAATTTTATTGGTAGAAGTCCTTCATAAGAAGGGGAAACGAAATCAAGTGATTCAGTTGAGAGCTCTTGTGCATAAATCAATGAATCTATTAGTAAAAAGGGGTAAAAGATTTTTACCTAAGAGCTTTTATCGCCTCCTTTTTTTATTTCTCAGCGATCTGAAAAAACAGATTAAAAGGGGAGAAGGCGAGGAGCCGAGGAGATACAACTATGAACTATGTTCTCATTTTCTCCGATACTCAGGCGTCAATGGAGAGATGAAAACAATATTCACCGTCCGATCTAATTGATTAAATCTAACAGTATGCGTAAAGATCAATCTTCTCTTATTCCGGGATGAATTGAGATTTGAGACATTGAGTTTTGTTCGAGCGAAGGGACGTGTGAGAGCAGAGTCAGAGTGTGTCAGTGCCCTCTGCGCAGGAAGAGAAGATTTAATTTACTGCGTAGCCATCTATGAAAAGAGTAATTTTCAGCCTTCAGAATCAGGTGAAGAGAAATGCCACACAAACAATCATCAAATATGGACACAGAAATTTTAAGTCCTCACAGGAAACGGCAGGAATTCGCATCCTCTGAGATATCTCAAACTTTGCGTCACTTTCTGGAATATCTCAATCGTTCAAATACGTTGTGCACGAATCTCAAAGTACAAATAATACTGCCCCCCTACGTTCCCCAGAATAGGCACCGGACACGTCGGTCACGAAAAAATTAAGATATCTCAGAGAATAAGCACCCAAATGGCAGAGAATTCAGTATTTGGTTTTGTCCAAAGGGCTTTGTACAAACTTCATCTAAAGCCGGAGATATACTGTCCAATATGCATTGAGATTCGAGTCAACGGATTTAGAACTAAATAGACTACACACTTCCTTAATCGAACAGTTTATAGACGCCTTGGATAAAGTTTTGTCCAAATCCCTTTGATCAAGAAACCCACCCCGAATTTTGTAGGCCTCGAAACTTACTTGGGCCCAGAAAAGAAAAAACAATGGCCCAGTGAATGTCTTCAGACCAAGCGCATTCAGTCTTGGGCTTTTAAAGGAATTAAATTGTTATTCTCCATTGACAATTTGACATCATTTCCGATTCCCTCACTAAAAAAAAACAAATAATATTTTTATGTAAAATACATTAGGGACAACTTGAGCACCTATTAAATTTTGAAGGAGAAATGCTATGTTGTAAGAAAAGTGGATGGCTGCACATGGGTTCCAATTAGCAAACATTTGATAATAATTTCCGGCTAATGGTAAATTCCTTTCGGTTGTTTACGTATAAATGATGGCATGAATCATTCTATCACCAATTACTACTCCTTTGTACCACTTTTTGAGCCTTTTTTAGATTATAAAATTTGGTTTTTGGGGACTTGATTCCAACACTATATATATGCTTGGACCTTAGGCTTCATATTTTTTATTTTTCCTTTTTTATCCTTTTCTAGTGCAATATGCATGCGCTTTACTAATCCTATTAATATAAATTCCAAGATAATGCTATGTCTAACCATTATAGCTATACTTTAATTCCGGTCTTACTTAGAAAAGGCAAGATGCTCCAAAAAAAAAAATTCAAAATGTTTGTATCTAGCATTTTCTGTATGTTTAATCATTGTATACAGTATAATAACATTTACGAAGTATATATAAAACTACAGTTGCATGTAAAAAATATATGCTACATGTGTGCTCAAAGGGTTTCAATGTCTCATATTCTCATAGCTCATCCATGCCTCATATCTTATATTTTCGTTTATAAAGTCCAAACAGTCGATCCGAACGGCTCAACATGATATTCATGTTAATATATGCTTGGAAACCAAATTTTATATTTTTTGGAAATTTTTTACTATATTTTTAGATTTATTAAAAATCATTGTTTTTCAAACAAATATGGACCATAAAAAAACAGCGATTTTTAATAAATCTAAAAAAATAGTAAAAAATTTCCAAAAAATATAAATTTGGTCTCCAAGCATATTTTAACATGGAGATCATGTTGAGGGGTTCGGATCGACTGTTTAGACTTTAAAAATAAAGATAAATGATATGAGGCATGAATGAGATATGAACAGATGAGGCATTGAACCTCCTCTATAGACATAGTATACTTTTCATTTTTTGAAAGAATATTATCTTTCTTTTTCCTCAAGTTCTATTGTAATTTGTAAACAAGGCCATCATTACCAAAGTAGCATTTTTTCAAAAGGCAACTGCTACTAAATTATTCTTTGCACGGCGATTATATTCAAGTTAAAAGCCAGTGCCTAATGTCGTTTGTTAATAGATAGTCAGCATTAGCATAACATTTTATTGCTCTGGCCGCTCATGCTTTTTTTGTTTCTTTTACCAAATTCAAATATCACCGAGATAAAATAACTAAATGCCTCAATTCTGATGAGACGGTTCGGATTTAAACTAAAACAGTGTGGTAATGCAGATATCTCCATTTTTACATTAAGCACGAAGATGTTCTGATTTGTTAATAGTTTTGATTAAAATATTAAATTTTAGATTAAATATCAACACTTCGATCAAATATTTTGATTAAGTATCTTTTTTGATGTGTTTTTATGTATAGAAGTCTAAATTTATTTAGACATGTACTAGCCACTATAGTAACATAATACGCGATAAATTCGTGAATAATTCACGTTTTATTCGTTTTTTGATGTTTTCGAACCGAACTCCGAATAAAATGCAAAAAAACGTATAATATATTTTATTCGCGAGTAAAACACGAATCACAAATTATTCGAGAAAAAAATGAGATTTTTTTTGGAGGGGGGGTGGGGTTTGTTTTTTGTCTTCCTTGTGGTACTTTATCATTTCCGAATTATACCCGAATCACGAATTTTTGACCCGTCGAACTGAACCCGAACTATTCGTTTGTCACTATGCTAGCCACATGCAAATTGTATTATTTTTCTGATTAGTCCTGATTTCTTTCTATTTTTTAAATGTCATTTAAAGCATTTTTGAATTGATTATAATTAATTTGTCATGTTTTAATCTATTTTATTTTTTAATATCATTTAAGAAATGTTATTTGTCATGTTACATGTCATTTGCATTAGATTTTTTTTTATGAACTTATGTCAAAAAGATAAAATAAAATATATATCATTTAATATGTTATTTAATATGCCGTTTAAGAAATATTATTTACTCGTAGATGTCATATAAAGAATATTATTTGTTATTTAATCTAATTTTTTATGGCAATATATAATTTTGTATGAGATTATTTGTTGTCTCTTATAATGTCTCTGTTACAACACATAAGCTGAAGTATGAACTAGTATTATCAGTTAGGCTCCTCTCCAGCTATTTGCAAATCATAACAACTATTTGCCAATAAAAAAGTTTTTACAAAGTGAAACTTTTTGTAGGTACATAGTTATTCTTAAAATTTGGAGTAGGATATGATAAATTATGTGATATTATTTATAAAATAAAAATAGTGACAAAAATCATCCGATGAAAATAAATAAAGAGAGAATTCTGACTAAATCGAACTGATAAAATAACAAATAATGTGACACAACTAAAAAATTTGGAAGCTTAATATCTTGTATGAAGTATACATACATTAATTAATTAATACAAATCAAAATTTGATATCTAAGAGTAATTAATTAGATCTAAATAAACAACTCAAGATCAGTCCAAAATCATATATGAATCCCACATAAATGGAGAGAATCCGAATCTGTATTTTACAAGTGAGAAAGAGTAAGTGCAACAGCTCACATGATTCCTCCTTCCACTTAGACACCTCATATCTAGTATATTGTCCATATTAAGAAAAGTGGTGAGTGCTTGTGCAATTTAAATATTTAATAAAAATATCATGATTATGTAGCTATTTTCCCCTAGGCAATCTAGAATTGAGATCCAGTAATGTAATTTAATTTTTGGATTTTAAATCGACACTGTCCGATTCAAGATGAACGCGAGAGATAGAATGTTGGATTCGAAATAGAGCACACATTCCGAGATGGATCGTGCGAGATAGAACGTCGGATTCGAATCAGATGGTCTCGATCCAAAATCCAAAAATTGAGTTACATTAGGGGATCCGGACCCACCATACTACACTACATGTACATAGTATGAAATTGGCCACATGGAATAACTCAACAGCTTGTCAATTATTATTATTATTTTTATTTTTATTTTGCTCTTTTTCCAGAACTTGAGCCTAGATGAAGTTTCATTGGCTACGTGTCGGCGGCCACTTTCAGGGTATAAACTATAAAGTAAAATTTGACCGTTTAATCTACTATAATTTCGGAGAGTGGAGGCATTTTTTTTTTTAAGTAAAGAATGGAGGTGAAGGTATCTAATTATTTAATATATTTATTATTACAATAAAAGATTTTTTTTATTTGAGTTTCAAACTCATAATTTCTCAGATAGAGACTATATGATTTAGCTATTAGACTAAATGCTAGTTCTCGAGTGGAGATAGTTTGATGAGTATCAGATTAAATTTGATTTGATATTTATTTAGTATTATTCAATCAATATCAAAGTTTGTGCACAACTGATCGAATTTAGAAATTGTTTGTGTGATCTTGATACTAATTGGGTGATTTCGATCAGATATCAGACTAAATTTGTTGTGATGCTCGTTTGGAGTCGTTCGATCAGCATCATACACAATTAATTTGTACGAATTTTGATGTTCATCGGACGATTCTAACCGAATATCAGACTAAATTGGTATGATGGTCGTTAGAGTTCTCAAAACCGTGCCACCGTGGCCAAACACGGCACGAACGGCACGGCACGATAAGGACACGGCACGGCTAAGACACGGTACGGTACTGTTCACGTGCCGTGCCTTAAGCGTGCCGTGCTTGGGTTTCCTACTGTAGGGCACGGCACGGGACACGGCACGGCACGACACGGGAACACGATTAGACACGGCACATTTATGCACGACACGATGACACGACTAGGCACGCTAGGAACGACTAGGCACGACTAGGCACGACAGGCACGAAAGTTTAATTTTTTTTAAATTTTTTTACATTTCATATAATTTTTTTTATTTAGTAATTTATGATAAATTTAATTTATCCAACTCTTTATGTAGATTTTCAATTATTAATTTTTGGCAGAATTAATTTATACAATAATTTATCATTTCATTAAGTTAATAATTTATATATTTTAAAATAAATTAAAAATGAGATAGGTACATAATGTATTTAATGTATATGTTTACATTATAACATTAATTAATTAAATACATGGTATTTGGACGTTTGAATGCAAGAAAGGAAAACGAAAAAAAAAAGTTTATTCTAATTAATACATTATAAATGGTAAGTTGTTCACGCTAAAACAAGAAAGAAAAACGAAAAAAAAAAGTTTTGATTTCTAAGAGGTTTGGAAGAAGTTTCCATTTATCAGGTTGTTTATTCTCTTTTAATGAGAAAGGAAGATCAAAGATGCCTGACCTTAATATCTTATTACTATCTTGTTTATGAGACAACTTTAATTTGAAGGTCATAATATTATTTCATTTTATTCTTTTGCTAATATAAAAGTTAAATTTAATAAAACTTCAACATTTCAAGTACATTCACTTTATTAATTACATAAACTGTTTTATTAAACTGAATTTCTATTTTAATATGTTTTATTATTTAAAAAAAATTATTTAAACTTTTCAATTTTCAACTTGTGTAACATGCAAGTTTCCTAGGGGTGTAAACGGATCTGGATTATCCGACGGATATCAGCTCCGAATCCGCTTATTATCTGAATCTGGATTAAACAGATACGAATACAAATATTTCTGGTATATGGAAAAATAATCCGGATACGAATATGGATTATTATGTAAGGATATAAACGGAGCGGATATCTGTATATATCCGGATATGAAATTTAATATTTGAACTGACATGCGGATTTTACTGGTATCGGTGTTAACCAAAACCAAACGCACAACAAAATGAATCGGAATCATATCCGAAATAATAACGGATCGGATATCCGGTACAATACGGCACCTAATTTCATTTGCTCATCTGGACTGAATGGGTCTAGTCAAGTGAATTTTTGAGGTAATCTCTGATTTCTTTTATAAACATCCTAGCACCTTCTTAATTTTGTTTTGATGAGTTGGGACTAAAGAACTCCGCCTATGTTAATATTTGAGGATTAAGGTATAATTTTCACTTTAATTTTAATATTTGAATTTAATTTTCTTAAACTATACTAACAAAAGAACTCCACCTATGTTATTTCACATAGCCGGTCTCAAGCCCGGAATAAAGGAGGAGGGTAACTTTATTTTTCTTTCTTTTGTATTTATTAATTCTATTTTAAACTTTACAAATTTTAAAAAACAAATATATTTTTTTAAACTTTTTTTCCTTTCTTTTTTCTCCTATACATACAGCTATACGCCTATACCTTTCTATTTTTATGATTTTATTTAATTTTCCTCCTTTTTTTTTTTTTAAGAATTTGCAAAACATAATGCTGCACGAGGCTCAGAAAAAAGAATATTTAACTATTATTTTACTTGCTAATACTTAGATAGGGTAGGACTCACTGTCATCAACAAATCACACAATTATTTAACTACAGATTATTGCCATTCCTTTTTTTTTTTGTCAGTTTGGATAAGCCTTTTTAAATCTCAAAGGATGAAGATAAATATAATTTAAAGTTACAATTTAGTGGCAATAATTTTAAGTTTTTATGAAATTTGCAGCTAACTCAAGACGTTTATATATGGTACTGTTGACATATGCTAGTTGTTTCGCCATACAATATAATTAGAAAATCAAATAAATATTGGTAAAGCATTTTTGGTGGTCGGAAACTCGGGATCATAATGCAATGAGCATCTGGCTAGCGCATGCACAATCTATAAAATTTGAGAATTTTTTTTCATATTTTTATATTTTTGTAAATTTTTTTTCTTATTTTTTGGATTTTTTAAATTTTCGGCACGATCAACACGAATAAGGCATGCCATGCCAAAGCAACACGGTACGAACAGACACGTCACGATGCCGTGCCTAAACGTGCCGTGTCTTAACCGTGCCGTGCCGATCTCTTCCAATTTTTAGCACGGCACGGTAAAAATAATAAAATAATAATCGTGCCGTGCCGTGCCGTGCCGTGCCGTGCCGTGCCGTCACGGCACGGCACGAATTTAGAACTCTAATGGTCGTTTAGAGTTAATTAACACCGCAATTTATTTGTACATTATCTGACAAGACATCGAACAGCCCCAATTTCATAATTTTGTGTTAAAGATTTATTTATTTATTTAAAAAAAAAACTCAAAATTCATTTTTAGTTTTTTTTTTTTTTTTTGAGAAACTGATAGTGGCTATCAGTGGTACAAAAAGAAATAAAAACAACAGAAATAAACATCCATAAAAAAAAAAAAAAAAAAAAAAAGAAAAAAAAAAAGCGTCTTCAGCAATGTTTAAACCACAGCGTTGCTTCATTCCAAGCATGTTGTGCTGCTTCAACTGCACTGCGGTTGCTGCCCTCAAAGATCTGGCTGTTTCTTTCCTTCCACAAACACCAGCAAGCTGAAAAGAAGTACACCCCCCAATGTTTCCTTGGCATGCGTCTAGCAGAAGAATTTAGTGATCTAGTGACAGTGCGCTGTACCGAGCGACCTATGTGCATGATAGGAAGTCCCAGTATGTCACTGTATCTGGTCCAAAAGACCCTCGCATATTGGCAGTGAAACAGAATATGGTGAATGGTTTCGAAAGGACAGGTTCGGCACATTACACATCTGGCCTCACATCGTATTCCACGTTTGATCATGACCTCATGAGAAAGCAATTTACCTTTGAGGCATAGGAATGCGAATATTCGTACCGTTGGTGGTATAGGCAGTTGCCAGGTGAACGCAAATCTCCATTTTAATTTACCTGCCGTGATGATTTGATCATAAAAAGACTTTGCAGAATAACGTTCTTGGGCATTCCATCGCCACCCAAGATTGTCTTGCAAGCCTGTAAGTAGTACCGTGTGTTGCCGACCATTGTGTAAAGCCTGCTGCAACGACCAATTCCTAGTACCGACCGGTATATCACAATAGGTAGACAAGGCCGGTTTCGTCCAGATATCGAACCAGTACGAGATGGAAGAACCTGTGCCAATACTCCAGGACGTGCTCCAATCAAATAAGTATTTGATTTTACGCAAGTCTTTCCAAAAGAATGAACCCTGTGACATCCACACATTATGTAGCCGGTTTGTACCAGTGACAGACCGAATTGTGATTCCGGTTTGGGTCCATAAGCATTGTGGTTCTGTGTAAAGCTTCCACCACCAACGAAGCAACAAGGACCAGTTCCTGAGTTGCAAATCTGAGACACCCATACCCCCATTTTGTTTTGGAATACAAGCCGCTTCCCAATTGATCAGTGAGATACCAGGCTGGTTTTCAATCTTTCCCCAAAGAAATTTCCTTCTAATTTTATCCATTCTTTTAACTACCCACTTAGGAAGAAGAAAGGAGGACATAAAATAGATAGAAATGGAACTGAGAACCGAGTTTACTAATAAGAGGCGGCCACCCCTAGATAATAGCTGGCTCTTCCATCCCTCTAGTCTATTTTCCATCTTTTCAATCAAAGACATGTATTGGTCTTTAATTGGCCTCAGCAAGGTTAATGGTAATCCCAGATAAGTGGTTGGGAAATTAGAAGCGGCACATCCTAGAATTGCCGATAAGACGGGAATTTCATTGTGGGTTAAATTAATAGGTATCCAGGAACTTTTAGCATAATTGATCTGCAAGCCTGAGATAGAAGTGAAGAGGCGTAGCATAATTTTGAGAGATATCATGGTGGTGACATTTGATTTTGATATGAAGATTGTATCGTCCGCATATTGATGAACAATGATAGAAGTTGCAAGCTTTCTGGTTAATCGCCCGGCCACTCCAGAATTGATGACATCAATAAGCTTCTTAAGGACATCCACAGCTATATTAAAAAGCATGGGGGATAATGGATCCCCCTGCCGAAGTCCCTGTTTATGGAAAAAGAACGCTGACATGGACCCGTTCAAAACCACTCTAGAAGATGCCGTGGTAAGCAATGATTCTATCCATCGAATCCATTTATCGGGGAATCCCCTTGCTAACATGATCTTACGGAGATAGGACCAGTTAACTGAGTCAAAAGCTTTAGAAAAATCTACCTTGATAAAACCGGCTGATTTTCCGTTTTTGGAGATGTGGTTTAAAATTTCTCGGGTTGCATTGAAATTTTCAGAAATTTGGCGGCCGTGAACAAACGCAGTTTGACAGGGGGAGATCAATGATGGGAGTAGCTGTCGCAATCTATTAGATAAAATCTTGGAGATGAGCTTGGGTACGGCATTCATGACACTAATTGGTCGGTAATCCCCTACACTTTGGGACAGATCCTTTTTAGGTATCATAGTGATGTTTGCCTGATTGATTCCAGAGAGATCAATATTGTGATCATAAAAGTTGTGAATCATTGCAGTTATGTCATCCTTGATCAAAGGCCAATGAGTTTGAAGGAATTCATTTGGTATTCCATCAGGCCCAGAGGCCTTGTGTTTTGCCAATTGCGTGACAGCAATCCCAATTTCCAAATCAGTAAATGGGTCTGCAAGTGAGGTGAGATCAGGGTTATTAGGATATAAAACCTCTGCGTCAAAATCTAGAACAGTGTTTTCCACTCCCAACAAACTTTGCATATGGTCTTTGAAAGCATCCCGGATTTGGTTGTCATCAGTGAGTATCTGTTCCTGATGCAGTAGGGAAGAAACCCTATTCCTTCTATGCCTTGCTGATGCAATCGCGTGAAAGAAGCGAGTGTTTTTATCTCCAACACTAAGCCACCGACATCGAGACCGTTGATGCCAACGTGACTCAATGATACAGGATAGATGATATGCCCGCTCCCGTACCATGATTCGGAATTTTTTCTCATAGCCAGCTAGAGTCCGATGTTCTTCAATTTGATCAAAAAAGAGGAGAGTTTTCTTGCAGAACTGCAACTGTTTCTCAAGATCTCCATAGTTATCGCAGTGCCAGGCACGTAGCCGGGTGTGCATCACCTGACAATTTCGTTTGAATCGATTCAACTCAGTGATTTGTAATCGTTTCCCATCATTCCATACCTCATTAATGATGTGAACTGCCTGTGGGTTGGATAACCAAAAGAGCTCTAACTTGAACTGTCTGTGTGTGTGAGGTTGATTGATACAATTCATTAGAAGTGGTGCGTGGTCTGATACAACGACCCCTAGTGCCTTGATATCAATCATGGTAAACTGTTGAGAGAAGGAAGGTGTAACCAAAATTCTGTCAATTCTCGAATGTGTTGGGCTGGGCCGATTACCACTCCAAGTGAATTTTCTATTTGCAAGGGGAATATCAATCAGTTCACATGTCCTAATGAAGTCATTGAACAACCCCATCAGACGGAAATTCCTTGTATCTCCTGAGCGATCTATGAGCCACCGGACTAAATTAAAGTCTCCACCTAGAATCCAAGGATGCTGGATCATGGATGCAACAGTCGCCAGTTCTCGGATGAAAGCCGGTTTGGAACCGTCCACTGATGGCCCATATACATTGGTGACAAGGAAGATACTTCCTGTGTTGATCTGCAGCAATAGAGCAGAGCAGCTATGTTTTGTGGCCCATGAATTAAGAAGTGAGTATGATTTTTTCCACGCAATAAGTAAACCACCAGCAGAATTGTGTGCATGAATAACAACGCAATTCCTGTCAAAGAAGGATGGCAGGAGCCTCGAGTAAGAAATTAAATTGCTTTCATTCCATTTGGTTTCCTGAATAATACAAATGTCACATCTAGAGTCCTTAATGACATTTCTAACAACATCACATTTTTGTGGATATCCCAAACCCCGACAATTCCATGAAAGGAATTTAATTTTTTTGAGTTTGTAATTCATTAAAAAATCAGAAAAAAACATGCTTCTTCGGAAAAAATAATAACCAAAATTAAGCCACTTCCTCCTCCGAGGAAAGTTCATCACTGGGGTCCATTTCAAATCGGTCCAGGCCCAAATCTTCGTCATCGTCATTAACAATCTGTGTGTCTTTGTGCTGCTGCTGTGCCATGTGTTGGCGCTGTGCATTATCTGCATGTATTGCCTCCTCTACATCTTTGACCTTGAAACCTCCCCCCATTGCCAATCTTGAGATGAGATCATATTCAACTTGGACCTCATAGAAGCCAGTTGGATTGAAGGAGACTTCTGCTTCAACCTTGTCCTTTCCTTTAGATTTGGTTGTTGGACGCTTTGCTGGAGAAGAATGAATAGCTGTCTGAGTCTTCCTCTTTTGCCTAGCATCATCTTTAGACTTCTTAGGGGCCTGTATATTTTTAATCACAACTCCTTTGGTAAGGCCAGGTCTTGTCCATTTATATTTGGATGCAAGAGGACCTCGTGTTGGGCCTGGAATTTGGGCCTTTGGGTGACCCTTAGATTTAGCCCGAAAAGTTAGCTGAGAATCACGTGACTCAGTGGCAAATTGATTGCCGCCGCCTTCCAAAATCTTCGGAATAGCAATCGGCGCCGAGTATCGTGCTTGGCCAGAATCATTTTTAGCGTTTTGAGTGCTGGGAATCAGCCTTGGAATGCGGTTCGAGACCACGCGTGGGTTTACAGTTTTGGTAGGTGGTGATTTCTGCTTGGAAGAATCGCCTTTCAGTAGGATTCTCTGTGGACCCGGGTTATTTGTTGGCCTTCGTAGGGAGTGAATGGTATCACCTTGGTGACTCGCTACATGGGGTTCACTTGGTGCGGTACCCCCTAGGAGAACAGATGTAATAACTGGCCCTGAAGCGGCTTGTAAGATTTCAGATTGTCTGTGGTCAGTGGCCGCATTGGAACCCGGGTTGCTATGCAAGATATGAGAGACATGACCCGCCATATCGCTTGGAGTAGGAGTTGCTTGTAGCTGATTAACTAGCCGTTGCATGGAATTAAGGACATTCCGTGTGTCAGGCTGAATTTCCTGATTTTGCACAGAGGGATCTGTTGTGGCTATCAGCTGTGTGGCTACGTGTGGGTCTTGCATGTCCATGACCTCTATGGTGGCAAAGCGGCGGAGCTCCTGTGGGAGGGAGTCGGCAGTCCTCCCCCGGCACATTTCCCTGAGAACCTGCGAGCTCATAGGAACGAGTTCCTGATCATCTGCATTGTCGTTTTCATCTGAAGATGTAAGTGATGGAGGTGGTGGTTGAGGGCGCTTGAAAATTTTGGGATGCTTTGGCATGTCATCTGCCGTGTATATTGGTGCCCTTTTCCATGAAACCGTGTGGACGAAAACATTGTGTACCATGCCGCCAACGTGCATTGCTAGCTGAGGCGGTACTAGAGTTAGATCATCAACGCCAACAGCCACCAACCAAGAGGCTAAGGATGATGGAGATTCAGGTTCCACCGAGCCTAGGTAAACACCAAAACGACTGACTGCTTGTATGATTGGCCCCTCTCTGAACAAATGTGGTGGGACACCGACAAGCTGCAACAGAACCTTATAAGCAGGGACGCTAATGGCAGCATCCTCAAGAGGTGTCCATAGTTGGAATGACAGCCCCTCATCCCAAACTTCTTGCGAGGTGGCATTGATGAAGGTTTCTGGGTGTAAGCCTTCGGGCAACATGATTAGAAATCTAGAGCCACTTAGCTTCGACACTTGGATCTCCGCTCTTGTGACCAGATGAGTCCGGCAAGCAAAGGTTGCAATATTGTCTACAGTAAGGTCCCACTGGATACCTTCAGTGTGAACAACCACAGCCTGTTTTAGGCGTTGTAATTCGGCAAAGTAATCGGCATCACGATGGATAAAGCAGTGAAGCCTAATAGGTCGGTCAGCCGGCATCTCCGGTGCCTTATATGGGTAAGGGCCAGTCAGGAGTTCCTCAAAGTCCGGCTCACCATGGGATGCCGGTTTGTTGGGATGAACATGGATTGTCGGTGGCGGAGGCGGTGGCGGTAGGACATCCTGCTTGCACTGAGAACCAATATGGCCATAAGCCCAACAACGGCCACATCTTTTCGGGTTACGACATTTGGCAGCCGTATGACCAGTTCGGCAGCAACGAAAACATCTGCCCTTCCATTCGGCAAAGGTGTGAGAGGGTGGGAATCTTAGTCGTGAAGGGCTGTGAGGTGAGACATAGTAGACAGTGGTGGGTGCGGTTGAAACAGGAGAAGTGGGTTGGGAAGATGGCGGTGTGGTTTGTCTTGGAGAGGAGGAAGCAGAAGGGATGCGGCGGAGAACCTGAGCATATGTTGGCCGGGAGAAAGGTCTGTAGGGTTGTGCTTGCGGTTGTGTAGCCTCCGAGCGTCGCCAGTTCGCCGGGTAGGGGCGGCGTCTGACAACAACCGTTTTCACTTATGATTATCCGTCTATCTGAGATTAATTATCTGTTGATTAGTAATATGCAAGCTGTCATCCGGTTGGCATCTATATACACACCCTTTCAATTCTTCTTACCGTTGATAATTCATCTATAAATACAATAAGTTCATATCAACTTTCAATAACTATCTCTGATACACTTTACTGTCCAATCAATTTACACATACAGCCTATTCCTTCTCATCTCCGTATATTCACTTATATCATTCCTCCAAGTAATATATATATTTGAGATTATATTTTACAAAATATTATTATTCGATAAGTTGCTGGATATCAAGGAGTTATTGTTAGTTGCTTCCAAGGACGTGCCCCAAGAAGTGATAAACCCGGATTATCTTAGTTGCGGTTCCAAATCTTGCACGGTAGAGACGGAATTCGCTTAAGGACGGTGCTTTGCACGATCCGGGTAATAAAAGTTTTATTACAATTTAATTTTCTGTTATTATCCGATTTTACTTCAGTTTTGCAGATAAAATTTCTAACATTCTTAAGCGAATTTCTGCCAATCAGATAATAGACACATATAATTTCTATTGTTTTTAAACTCTGTTATCAATACTTGCATTGAATTCATTAATATATTTCTTGCAATTGTATTCTTTCGTTTCTATTTAAAGAATATCATATATCAACTAATTGTTAAATTAAACTGTAATTGTATTTATTGCAGTTATTTGTTATTCTGTATCATTATTTCTTCTTTCCTCAAAATGGGTCTAGATGATGTTCATGCACTCAAACCTGAAAATTTTAATGGATCTGGATTTAGTAGATGGATAGAACAAATGGAAGCATGGTTAATTGTACTAGGTTTAATAACTGCTGTAGGAAAAAATGCACCATATACAATTAGTCAAGATACGGTCAAAGAGGGCAATCAAGAAACTGTAAAAGAGGGTACTTCTAAAACAAAACCTAATATTGAGGAAATAGAGTTTCATTGTCGTTTTAGGATATTAAGTTGTCTTTCAGATGAACTTTATGAAATATATAGAAAATATGACAAGGCTAAGGACTTATGGAATGCACTAGTGGATGCATATAGTAGAGATAATGAAGGAATAATCAGATTTACAATTTCCGATTTTCATAATTATAAGATGGTTGATGAATTTCCTATCAATGATCAAATTCATAAATTTCAAAATATGATTCAAGAAATACATAGAGGTGGTGGGACAAAATTAGATGAAAATTATCAAGTTACTTGTCTCATAGACAAATTACCACCTTCATGGTCTAAGTTTGCTCAAGATCTTAGAAAATCACAAACTAAACTTGAAATGAGATCTGTTATTCAGTCCATTAGAATTGAGGATCAATTTAAACTTCGACAATCAAAAGAAAATCAAATGTCATCTAAAGTTTACATAACTGAAAAAGAAAATAATTATAAGAATCAAAACTTTCCAAATCAGAATAAGAATAAATTTCATGGAAATAACTTCAAGAAAAATGGGAATAAAAACAAGTTTCATAATAATAAACCAAAGGAATTTTCTAGACCCAATCATGAGATAAAGAAAGATGATGATCAGTTTTGCTATGTTTGTGGTCGAGACAATCATTTTGCAAAAGATTGTTTTTATCGAAAGAAAAGGAAGATTGAAACTAATCAGAAGACCGGCTCAAATCAAAATAAATCTGAAGTGAATATGATCGAGACAAACCTTGTTGAGTCATCTTTTAGGTTAGAATCTTAATTCTATTCATTAATTTTCTTATCAAAATTCAGATTAATGCTCAGACAGTGGAGCAAATACACATGCATGTGCTAACAAAATTTATTTCTTATCCAATCAGATCTCAAGTGGAAGATGTGTAACAATAATAAATGGAACTTCTGTTAAAGTATGAGACGCTGGAGAAATCAAATTGAAATTTACATCGGGGACATCAATTATTCTTAGAGATGTATAACATATTTCAGATATTCGGAAAAATTTCATCAGCGGATCTTTGTAGTACAATTAGTGTATTAAGTAGTTCTTGGATCTGATAAATTTGTAATTTCTAAGCATGATGATTTTATTAGAAAAGATTATGTAACGGATGTTTTATTCAAAGTTGAATATTGTGTCTCATTTTGATAATAAAGTTTATATAGTTTATACTATAATCCACTTACTCTTCCTCTATTTCAAATGTTAATTACAATAAATTAACCTGATAACAATTAAATTCTATACACTTAACAATTCATATTGACATATATAAATTTGGATATAGTAAGATGCATGATCTTATACTCAAGTAAAAGTAATTAAATAGATACTATCTTTTGTATGTCATGTATAACATAAAATTTGGAAGTTTAAATTTATTGATTAAAAAAAAAAAAAACAGAGAGAGAGAGAGAGAGAGAGAAATTGATTATTAAAAAAAAAAAATAATAATAATAGTTAAATAGAATGCTATTCTCGATTATTTTATATATAGCAAATTGTGGGGGTTTAAACATTGAAATATTAAATCAGATCAACATTTCATGTATATATATTATGATATTAAGCATGCATAATGATATGGGTGATAGAATTTTCGTTTTATCATGATATGATTAATTATTTCATGTTGTTGTTCTAATAATTCTGTAAAGTATTTATTACTAACAATTATTTGGAGGATATTGTTTAGTAAATTTCTTTGGCAGGTAAAAGAAACTACTACAAGCTCGAGCAATGGATAGTGATCGATTGACATGGAAATTATATTTATAATGGACTAAAATTAAAGTCCTAATAATTTCATCGAGGGGGATGGGTTTTAGCCCTAATGGGTCTTCTTACAGTGGCAACCCAATCTCTGATAGGCGATCCCTTGAAAGAGATTCAATGGGTAATAACAAACTGATAAGTTGACAAAAAGAGTACACATTTCTAGGAGCATAGACTCCGACCCCATCCCTATGGTGAGTGTGCTCCATATATGTAGATGGTAGGATGAGCATATATGCTCTTAATGAGAACCAAGACGGTATTTTTCGCAGGATATGAATCTACACATATCCTTGGTAGGAAACTCACCTATATGAGAGTGTCTGTATATGGCCGCGGTGCAAGGCATGGGTAAGCCTTAAAGACTCTCATGAAAAATCCAAGATTTGCGTAAGGCCATAAAATGCGCATACTGCGACGATAATCTCCATATTGCGTGTGTATTGATGGAATTTGGATCAAAAGAGCGAGTTCAAGACATAGTTCTCTCGGTCTCTTCCAAATTAAAATTGCTACACTAGGAGAAGTTCAAGCTTTGTAAAGCACTTCACCGATGCGTGATATAGATACCAGCAACTTAATTAAATTTTATATAAAATTTTGAGTTTTGTGGGGGATTGTTAAAGATTTATTTATTTATTTAAAAAAAAACTCAAAATTCATTTTTAGTTTTAACCGTTGGATTAAAGCTATTAACAACGGTTAACATATCACTCATCCGATTAATTTTGAATTAGCACCTTTTCACTTATGATTATCCGTCTATCTGAGATTAATTATCTGTTGATTAGTAATATGCAAGCTGTCATCCGGTTGGCATCTATATACACACCCTTTCAATTCTTCTTACCGTTGATAATTCATCTATAAATACAATAAGTTCATATCAACTTTCAATAACTATCTCTGATACACTTTACTGTCCAATCAATTTACACATACAGCCTATTCCTTCTCATCTCCGTATATTCACTTATATCATTCCTCCAAATAATATATATATTTGAGATTATATTTTACAAAATATTATTATTCGATAAGTTGTTGGATATCAAGGAGTTATTGTTAGTTGCTTCCAAGGACGTGCCCCAAGAAGTGATAAACCCGGATTATCTTGGTTGCGGTTCCAAATCTTGCACGGTAGAGACGGAATTCGCTTAAGGACGGTGCTTTGCACGATCCGGGTAATAAAAGTTTTATTACAATTTAATTTTCTGTTATTATCCGATTTTACTTCAGTTTTGTAGATAAAATTTCTAACATTTTGTACTAATTATGCAAGTAGTTTTGCAACAAGCATTGGCACTTGGAAATTATATTATTTGTGAATATCAATTTAAAAACAAAAAGGAATTGAAAAGAAAAGAAAGTGTCAAGCTGCATTGCAGCACGGTACGTTTTGATAGGAACTAAAATAGCTAGAATAGTGAAATTTGAGAATAGGGAAAATATAGTAATTTTCAGATTAGTATGAAAATAGTGTTATTCGGATTAGTAAAAGTGTTATTTGAATTGTACATTTAGAATAGTAAATAGCTGTAACGGATAAATAATAGTGTTAACAAGGTGCGTAGAGATAACAGAAGTGATGTATATTTTGACATTTCCGAACTGTGTTGACGATAATAAACATTTTATTTTTCTTTTCACACTTTTGAATAGTAGCTATTTTAACATTTACAGCAATTCTGAATAGTAAAAATATTATTTGAATGCATATTGTTATTCCGGATAGCCTCTATTCTTAAATAGTCTCCTATTCTAGCTATTCTCATTTCATCCAAAAACTTCCACTCTAGAACTGAGCCATGAATTATTCCATGGAGATGCCATGAGCATAAATTATTATACAATAAACTTTCATCACTATAGTAGTATTGTAACTAATCATCAAAATTCTCGGGAAACATACTGTAAATTAAGACGAGCTTTCACAGGAAAATAAATGAATCGGGGTTATATTATATATAGGAAAAGTCCATATTGCCTTTCTTTTATCTTTTTCATTTTTGTTCAAAAACGGTATGAAGTGGGGTTGTCCGACTGACAGATCAAATTCAGTCTGATATTTAATCAGAGCTATTCAATCAGTATCAGATGATCTGAGACCTATCGGAACCGTCCGATTCCAAACGGTATATTATGACATTTTACCACATTACATTTAGAGGCTTTAAAAAAATAGGAAGTACAATATGTAATAAAGAAAAATTATCAATTATTTACTCTCTATATATCTTCCTTTTTGCTCAAATGTACTGTTAGGTTTTGATATCCGAAAAATGAAATATTACGTACTCGGCTATTCGAAAAAAATAAAAAATAACAAGTGTCAGATTTTCAATGACTCCCATTAGAAAAAAAAACATGAACATGCACAAAGACGGAAGTAAAGACAATGTGTGAGGGTCAATATCTCCCGAACTTATTTTAATATCGATCATACAAATTCGACAAGAGAGGAGAGGAGAGGAGAAAATTTTCGAGATGTCTAACTTTTCGTCGTGATGTGAAGAGGTCAAAACCGACAACCTCTCTCTCAATCGTTATCTATGTCGATGGAGATCTGAGTTTCAATCTCGCCTCCATCTTACCCTTTTTTTTCTCTCTTGTTTTAATGGCAGTTAGGTGAAAGTTATAAAAATTAGAAAGTACTCTTTTCTCTCATCTCACGCTGCACTTTTTTTTTCGCTGAAAACTATTCCATGTTTTGGCAGGACTAGCAGAACAACTCTATTCCATGCTATTCTGAATAGCACTTGACTTGTTTGAATTGATTACTATTCATAATAGCATTATTATTCTGAGAACAGCTCTATTCTCACTGCATCCAAACGTACCCAATCCCTCCCCACTCCCTCTAGTAAAGAAACTACCACCACTCCAAATTTTAAACAAAAAATTGGCATTTTTTTACAAGTTAATCATAATTCCTAGCCAAGCAAAATAAAAAGAAAAGCCATACCATCAGGGCGTGTTCGGCTGCTACTGTTCACGTAGGAAAAAAAAAATTACTCAGGGCATATTTGGCTGTTACTATTCCCATGGGAAAAAAAATTCACTCAGGCCCTGTTCGGCCGCTCCACTGTTTCCACGGAAAAAGAAAAATTCAGTTCAACTGAATTTTTTCCCCACGTGAACAGTCATTTTTAGTTCAATTTTCGCGCCCATGCCCATTCCCAATGGCCCGCCGAACAGGCCCTCAGAGTGAATTTTTTTTCCACGGGAACAGTGTTTTGGCCATTCAAATTGGACTCGAACCCAAGTCCATTCCCGTTCACGCTTGACAGCCGAACATGCCCAGAGTGAATTTTTTTTTTCCACGAGAACAGTGTTTTGGCCATTTAATTTGGACCCGAATCCAAGCCCATTTCCGTTCTCACTTGACAGCCGAACACGCCCTCAAAATGAGTGTAATATGTTACATACTAAAATAACTAGGATTTATAATAAAATACATGCTTGTTGCCAAATTTTATAAAGATTTTGTATAATTGGGGAGCCGACTACAAAAGCAAAAAAAAAAAATGTCCGTGGCATTAATTTTAGGTACACTAGGGGTAAAGTGGTAAATTATAGAAATTTTTAATTTATAAATTCTAATGCCATATTGGAAATATTGAAATTAAGGCTTCAATTTGCCCTTAGTTACAGGCCGACAAAGAATCACGGTAGCTACTCGAGTGCACCCTTGTGTAGGTCGACTATACAATTGAATAATATATATTATTTGTATTATTCCACACGAGAAAGAGGCAGATTATATGTTTCGATTAATTCCCAATTTATGGAGACCTTAATTTCTTACGCAACGCATAAAAAAAATTAGGAAAAATTGGTTATTTGTCATTCCAAAATTTTCAAATCTGAAAAATACCATCACAAAACTATAAATCTGGAAAACGTCACTCTAAACTTAGTTAATTCTTAAATTTGCCACAGATACAAAATTTTTATATTTTTTATTAAAAAATTAACTAAAAAATACAGTTTTGAGATACGTATTTCTGTATTTTCCTATATACCCTTCAGACTCCTCATTATACATATCTCGAAACTGTATTTTGCAGTTAATTTTTAATAAAAAAATGTATAAAAATTTTGTATGCGTGGCAAATTTAAGAATTAACTAAATTTAGAGTGGTATTTTTTAGATTTATAGTTTTGTGATGATATTTTTCAGATTTGAAAGTTTTGGAGTGGCAAATAACCAATTTAAGAATTAAAATAAATACGAAAAGAAATTATTAACAATTGTTATTCTGACATTTTTTATCATTTACAAAAAAATTGACATTATAGACAATTTAATTTGATGCATATATAAGCTTATAAAAATAATGAAATTTAATATATATTTCAAGTTAAGTTTGTTAAATTTTTAACATTTTAAAATTAACAATTTTTTATACATGTGTCAAGTGATTCCTCTCTGAAGCATTATGTCTAACTTATGAATGTCACATACATACATACATACATACACACACACTATGAGAAGTGAGAACTAAACATAACGTATTGGGACAATCAAGAACTATCTACTTGGAAGAAACTAGAAAGTGATATTTTATCATGGTACCTTTTTCACAGTACTTTCTAAAGAGTAAACGACACAGGTAATGTCAGAAGGTACAGTGACCTATAGTGGAAAAAAAGTGTCGTGTCGTGTCGTGCCGTGACTAATATATTGTGACTTTGGTCTTGTGTCATATCATACCGTGACTAAAATATGAAGGGGTGGTCAGGCACGCGAGTCAAGCCGTGACCATTCGCGTGGCGTGTCCAAACGTAACTAGTCACGTTTATCACATTTAACTATTTTTTCATAATTTAGATTAGTTTATTTAAGATTCACTATTTGATCAGGACTTAACGGTCCTAATTACACGTGACTCGCGTGACCACGTGCCGTGCTGTGACGTAACTGGATTTTTAGCGTGACGTGCTGTGCCATGTCAAATTTTCAAAATATAATCACAGCACGGAAAAGTCACACGTGTCGTACCATTCCGTACCGTAACTGTACTGTTCCATAACGGAACCGACTCCGTTGTGCCATTTTTCTCACTCTAGATATAGAGCTTGTTATACACTTCTATTTACCCCAGCTGTTAATTTATATTAAAAAGAAAAGAAATCGAAAATGACTTCGTGATAGGGGTGTAAACGGAGCGGATTCGGAGTGGATAATGCTGATACCATATCCTTATCCACGTTTTAGTGAGCGGATACGGATACGGATAGTAAACGGATGTCAAAATGTAAAACCAAATCCACGTTAAACGGATACGGATACGGAGCGGATAATTCACGGATACGGATTCGAATATCTGTCGGATAATTGAGACATGTGAATAATCCACCTATATAAATAATATAATATAGGTATTATAATCAAAATATATAATTTTTATAGTAATGAAAAAAAAAGCAAAAGAAAACAACTTTATAGTAACGAAAAAAAAAACAAAAGAAAACAACTTGACTTGGTTAGTTGGTTGTGCTTGCCGACCAGAAGCCTATTCGGTTTTGCCTGCGCAGGTTCGAATCCTGCTGCTGACGCTAAGTCGAAAAATTCATTTTTCGAAAGACCGGACGGTCTGGACCTCATTTCTTATCCGGTCCGGAGATGTATGTAGTCCCACAATAAAAATAGAAGTATAAGGTGAATCATTTATATACTCTAGCTAACAGCTTTTTCTGGACAAAGTCACTTGAAGCTGTTCCGCATTGGAAAATTAAAAGGAGTTCGGACTCAGGTTAGCGGATTCGGAGATTATTGTCTGCTTCATTTCCTGTTCCGGATAGTTCGGATATCCGCTCCGTTTTCGGATTAGAAAATATATCCATATCCGTATCCGGGTCCTGTTCACTATATTCAATTATTATCCGGATCCGTATCCGTTTAGTTCGGATCCGGATAATAAATGAATTTGGAGCGGATATCCGCCGGATAATCCGGCTCCGTTTACACCCCTACTTCGTGAAGGTTATTATGAGTCGGATCCTTGGCCTTTTGGGTTTACTAAATTTCGAAAACAATTAACAAATCAACATGCTCTTTTCTCCGTCTCTTGATCTCTTCTCCTCTCATGATGGAGGTTCGATTTAATTGCATATTATTCTTATTCTACTTTGACTGGGATTCATAGCTGGTGAGTGGTGACTTTTGTAGGCTCATTAACACGTGTAAGAATCTAGATGGACCCTGGTTAAGTGTACGGTTGAGATCAGCACTGCATTTACTTTTGTGTACCAACTACTTCGTTTAATCATGACGAGATAATTGTTAAGCGTCTCCACTCTCCAGTACATACATATCCTCAGTTAATATTTTCAATAAACTTATATTAAATCCTATAAACTTGTCAAAGTTCTCAACCACAACCTATACACAAGAAATTCAAAAATAGAAAGGGAGATAAAAGAGTTATTTGCAAAAATAGAATTCACATTCTATGCGTTGAGGTATACCAAAAGTGCCTTGTAAGTCTCGTTTAAATGAAAACCCAATTTGCATTGACATATATTTTACAAAGAACACTATTTCTATGCAAAGAAATTACAACACCTTACGCCAATCGATTTATCATTCTCTTGTTACTACTGAATTCACAGAGAAATTATACTCTTTTTTTGTAACACCGGATTATACTCTATATTTTCAAAGTTTTCAAAGTCTAAACAGTTGATCTAAACCATTCAACATGATAGATATATTAAAATGTTCTTGCAGATCAAAATTTATATTTTTTTAAATTTGTTTACTATTTATTAAGTATTTTACAAAATCGTTGTTTTCAGACCATTGAATTTTTGTACCAATCTCAATAAAAAGTAAAAAATTCAAAAAAAATGTAAAATTTGATCTGCAAGCACATTTTAATATATCCATCATGATAAACTGTTTGGATCGACTGTTTAGACTTTAAAAATGTAGAATCTGATCTGGTGTCACAAAAAAAATGTAAGTGATCCCTCACAGACACACACACACACACACACAAAACTCCCTCGCACACGAATCACTAAGAATTATTGATACTATAAAAACTATTTTACTCGAGGGATATTTTAAAATTTGAATTGATATGTGAAAAATTCGGACCGTTTAAAATTTTTAAAATACGAATGTCAAAGCAACTCTTTTTTTATTAATATTGTTCCGTATATCTAAAATATACGCCTAAGAAATTTTAGCATCGGTTTAATTTAAAAATCAAAGTTATTAATTATGAACATTATAAGATATTAAAACTAATATTTTTTTTCATAAATATAGGAAACAATTCTTTTAAGTTTTAGTAATATTGAATTTGATAAGAAGAAATTAAGGCATGCATGTCCCTCTAGTGATTTAGATTACTTTTGACGTATATTATTTCTTGATTAAGTCATTATTTTGGAAACTTTGACCATATTATATTAAAATTTAATTGATATGTCTATTTTGACGTATATTTCTTCTTCCTATTTTTATCATATGTAGTCTGAAAAAAAATTATTATTGTCATTTGGATTAGTGATTCAAAAGTCAACTAGCTACATCGATGCTGCGACAGAAGGGCATGTTCGGCCAAAAAAAATTGTGATTTGTGGCTCAATCGTGACTCGCATCTGGCTCGCTCGCTAACAGCTCGTTCGTTACTGGACCGAGCTGTTATCGAGCCAGCTCGCTATTAGCTTGATCCAGAATTAACGAGTTCAACCTGGGGCTTAACTTGCTCGCGAGCCAGCTCGGCTAGGCATCAATTTGTGAATCTATATGAATTTGTGTGCATTTTATATTGTCAAGCTCGGTTCAGCTCGGTCCAACTCGGTCCAAAAAGTTTGTATAATTTATTTTCTTCTTAAAATAAGGTACAGTCCCAGTGATCCAGCTCGCGCGTTGACTCGTCACGATTTTGAGCTAAAGTTTTAGCTCGGAAGCTCTAGGTCAAACTCACTCGGTTGTGGTTCGGTCCATAATTAATGAGCTAAACCAAGATCTAGTTCGGACCGAACTAGCTCCTTGACACCAATGACTATACCATTTAAAAAAAAAACAAATATTGATGCTATTAATGGTTCTAGAGAACGGATAAGCATGAGCATTCAAAAAAATCTTTGCCGTGATTTATGTCTGTTTGTCATTTATAATTTGTTTTTATTTATTTAATCATGGAGGTGCCTCCGTGTTTGCTTACGTGTGCATATCAACTACATTAATTAACTACAAATAAGAAAAATTCTGCCACGTGTCCTACAAACTTTTAGACATGCAAGAGACAATGAATAAACAATTTAATATATACATTATTAATTTATTATTACTTCCACAAAGATACAATTCAAAGTGCATGTCATAATTAATTAACAACAGCTTTAATTTAACAAACCTAAACAGAGAAAACCCCAGCACCTTCTTGAATGATCCTTCCACTAAATACTTGCTAGAGAATTCCAAATGAGACTAATTAAAAATTTCTTGTGATAAGATATTTGAAGAGAAAATATCAACCATGTTTGGCCAGAACACTTCTTCATAGCCAATCAGTTCCTCTTGTTGCCAGTCTCTTGTACCGTTATTGGTATAGGCATTGTGTGACTTACTGTACACATTGTAGTTGTAATTGTTATAACCAAAGTTTCCATAACTGGTGGTACCAGTAATCTCTGATTCCATCTCCATCTCTGTTTCTCCATCTCCATTTCTAGCAAACCTGCCTTTGACTCTTGGTCTACTATCAGCCAATGTCTTTCTACATGCATACTATAAAAAAAAAAAAACACATACAGTGATTTTCTTTTGAGATAAGAAATGATTTAGAATGTGAAATGAAAAACACATACAGTGATTTTCTTTTGAAAATTTCGCTGTTGGCGCTTGGTTTTATATCGTTCAATCCTTTCCTTCCTCTCCTCTGCACTGTACCGGCCAACTTTACATGTCACAGTACCAATTTCGTTCGCTTGAGCCTCTTTTGATGAAGCCTGTAATCCATTCATCCCCTGTTCGTAAAAAACAACAATTTTAATTCGCATTATACAAAAAAACAATTCGGAATAAAAGAAGAAAAAAAAACAAAGGCGAAAATAAAATTACCTGGAGATCTCCAGTGCTAAACCCGCGTCTGATGGGGCTGGAATTGAAATCAAGATACTCGCCTGAGGAAGAAGACGAGGAGGAAGGGGTGGAAGAGGAATTAAAGCTTGGTGTATTATGCATCACAAATTGATTTGAGGGGAGAGAAGAAGAGTAAAGCTTCACATCAAAGCAATCTTTCATGGTGTTATGATCAGGATTCGGATGGTAACCAAATGGGATTACGTGTGGTGAGGTTGAGTAATAGGGTAATGGATCGACAAAGGAGACAGAGGAGGAAGAAGAGAGACGAGACATTTGCTTAATTGCGTTTTGCTTTCGTATTTTGCTATTTGTTTCACGGGAAGAGGAGAGGAGAGGTCAGGGAATTTATATTGGGTCCATATACTTTCATAGTGAGTGTTCTAGTGCTTGACGAGAATTTGACTACACCTGGTGCACCATGTAACCGAAAATAATATAATTCATAGAAAGATATTATAGAAATTTAAATAATATTGGAAGATGGATTGTTTCAACATTTTAATTGATGTCAGAGGTGAATATGATGACTTCTAATATTTAAAAAACTTTTTAATTTGATTATTCGATATTAAAAATCTTAAGTATGAATAAATAAATTGAAGAGTTAAACTTTTAATTTGATTATTCAATATTAAAAATCTTAAGTATGAATAAATAAATAGAAGAGTTAAGAGACATTTGACACAAGATATGCTTACGGATTTCAACTTAAATTGCCTACGTTTTTGGATTCCATAACATCTTTGTTGGCGCGTCTTTTTTTACCCAATAAGAGAGGAGTATAAGATGGAACCGGTGAGCTCGTAAAGCCTCCAGAAAGTCACACGGTCCGAGAAGCGAGCACTAAAGGATCTAATGTTTGAACACTCAAGAGATCCCACACAAATCACTCTAATCCAATCTAAATTGAGATTGGTAAAGTAGATTTGAAGTTGTTAAAAGAGTATTGAAGTTTTAAGCATAAACAACAATAGTGGCTTCTCTCAGTAGAGAGAAAACTAGTCTTTGCAATTTTCTGACGGCTGGAAGAGGTAATAGAAACAAATCTAATGTTTTAATGTATACAAAATGAAACAAAATCATGATCTTGCCCTCAACCGTACAACAGTTATCAACTGTTATAACGATTGGAGCAAAATCAGCTAAATCAATTGATCAAATGTTATATGATTGGCCAATCATTACCAACAGTTGGCCTCAGTGATTTCTACTGAGAAATGCTAAGAGAATTAATTTTTGACAATTCAACAATTTATTTTGGCCGTTACCAACGGTTGTTCTAGTCAGCTCAACCTCATATTTATTTTACCAAATTATTTTTAATTCGCAAATCTTCAAACAAGCGTATTTTGGTGCTCGAGTATCTGATTTCAGTGAATGTCTACTTTTCAGAAAGCTTGCGAGAATTAGATATCAATTTTGATTGCATATAGGTTTTTCGAATTGCAGAATTGTAAAAGAACAAAGGAAAGAACCTTAATGGTCTATGTTGCAATTCTAAATCTTATGAACCTACAAATATCACAACTCAAGAAATTGTAAATTTCAAATTAATATGTTTTGAAAATTAGTTAATTATAATAATAGAGAATTGCTTACAACAACATTAATGTCATAGAAAGAACCGATATAATCACTAATTCAACTACTTTAGATAATAATTTGTTTTTTTAGAAATAAAATGCAGATTTTGAGTATTTTTTTGTGGCATGACATGTGAGGTGGAGCAGTATAGTTCATTAGTTTGTTGCAAATAATGTGAGGAAGTCAAATTATAAGCAGAGGCTGATGCATATTGATTGAATGAGGTCAATTGACCTCTATTTTTTTTTGTATATATGTACGATCTTTTTATACAATTTAGAGTAAAATGTCACGGGTACTATAAATTGACCCCTATTATGTGCATAAATAATTTATATGATTTACCCCATTCATACTTGATCTCTATAGTTTGGAAGTCTGACTCTGTTCCTGAGTTATAAGCATATATTTTTGAAGAATTTACTTATAAATAGTTAAAATTTGAGTTAGTATGAGACTTTGGACTTAAAATTTTTACTCTGTTATCTTTTAGCTTTTAGCTTGAGAACATAATTCAAGGCTCCTCAATAAGTCATACCTAGTTTATTCAAATTCTCCTACTTGTATTCTAGGCATCACTGAGTATTATATTAACATTAAATAAAAAGCTATAAAAATATAACTTACATATTCTTAACTTATTAATAATATTTTAATTTTGATATTCATATATCATGAGAAATAATCAAAGGCTATAGACTACTGCATGAACTGTGTTATTACTTGGTACTCTCCTTTTGCCAAACCAAAAATCCGTACTTCTGGTGTATCCATTATATGGTGGACCGACTTAAAGACTTACCTTTTTGGGCCTGAGGATATCGAATCTAATCAATGTTTGTTTATTCCAAGATTCAATAGTGATTATCGCAGAAAGATTAAATAAAAAACTATCGCAAATAGAAAAAAAAAATTCAATTTAAATATTTTAAATAAAAGTCTATGTAGCATAGCGTGTGCTATAGAACGCAGCGTGTAGCACAAATAGCGAACTGTTATTAGCTGTCGTAGCTAAAATAACGCACTTTTATCTTATAGCTTAGCATTTAAGGTCCAAAAATACTATAACGCTGCTATTACGTCACTATAGCGTGCTATTTAGAACACTAGTTTACTCAAAGAATTAGATCCTTGACTTCACCTATTTTTTTTGGGGGGGGCGGGGAGGGGTTTACCGTCGTAGTCAGGCAAGATGTTTGCAGTATTATTTTGATTTTGCATAGCGCACAAATAATATAACTAAAATTAAAAAAATACATAACTCCACTACATAAAATTAAAACAACATTGCTAATATCTTTATCTTGTCGTCTGAGCATAACCAACCGTTAATTATCTTGAATTCATGAAGTTATTCCTATAATTAACTAAAAAAAGATCCTATCAAGTGGGGGCAATCCGATATCCGATTAGAGCCGTCCAATCCTCTTCAACATTTTTTGTGAACTTAATCCGTACGAATTTCAAAGTTGCCAACACGAATTTTAATACATATTAGACAGTTCTGACCGGACATCGGACCATCAGACCAAAAAAAAAAAATTATGCCAATCCGGCCGCCCTCCATTTCTCTATCAAAGGTCTTTTTTGGTGCCTATTTGAAAGATAACTAACTTTTAAAAACAAAATCTAATTAACTTACATTTTAAAAACAATATCTAACTAAAAAATAACAAGAGACACTGGTCGATCATTAAATACTCACTGTCACAGCAGGGTAAAAATCAATTTGGTGCCTCTTTGAAAGATAGGACTGCCGGCCTTAAGATTGGTGTCAGATTATAACGGATGACTCAGATCTCATTCAACACGGTCAGGTATTGCACTCGATTTGAATTCGTTTACAAGGTTTACGGTGGGGAAACAGCTTGGGTCCGATGGCCATCGGATCTAAAGTGGTTCCAACAGATTCGTTCACTGTCGGATCTAGGGGTGGCCAAAAAGCTCGTAGCTCGTGGCTCGATCGTGACTCGCATCTAGCTCGCTCGTTACTGGACCGAGCTGTTAACGAGCCAGCTCGCTACTAGCTCAGTCTAGAATTAACGAGTTTGAGCTGGGGCCTAGCTCGGTTAGGCATCAATTTGTAAATTTGTATGAATTTGTGTGTATTTTATACTGTCAAGCTCGATCCAAAATGGTTTGTAAAATTTATTTTCTTCTTAAAACAAGGTCCAGCCAAACCCAGTGAGCCAGCTCGTCAACTCGCGAGCTAGCTCGGGCTGGCTCGTCACGAGTTTAAGCTGAGGTTTTAGCTCGGAAGTCCTAGATCTAGCTCGCTCAGTCCAAGCTCGGTCCAGAATTAATGAGTTGAGCTAAGGCCCAGCTCGGCCCGAGCCAGCTCATTTACAGCCGTAATCGGATCTGCTTTAGAATTCGTGCGCACAGATTTTAAAGCAGATGCAAATCCTAAAACAAATCCAACGGTGAGAAAACCCATTGGATCCACTTTGGATCCGATGACCATCGAACCCTAGCTGGTCTCTGACGGTGGAGCCAAAAGAAAGGCAGCAGGACTGACTAAGTCAAAAGAAAGGCACCATAACTAACTTTTAAGTTCACTAAAAATTATACACATGCACCCTCAAGGCCTCAATAACACAAACAATAATGCACTGTATGTGCAATTGTAAGCCAAGAAGGCAGAGGCAAAGACTTCAATGATACAAAAGCATCTACTTCTTTTTGCCAAAGAAAGGTGCTTTTCAAAAATTATCAGTACAAGTTCGATCACTGTTCAAAAGCTCATTTGCAACTTTTCTTATTGCATCATGTTGTACAAGTGCATGCAACTACATATGCAAGGGGGTCCTTAATTAATTAGCATTTCTAACTTTCTAATTAATTGTTTCTCTGTGGATTTTGCAGTGTGACCACGGAGTGTATATCTATATATATTAATGAAAAACTGTGATTTTCAAAAATTCTAAAAAAATAGTAAAAAATTTCTAAAAAATATATAATTTGTTCTCCAAACATATTTTAATATGAAGATCATGTTGGAAGGTTCGAATCGACTATTTAAACTTTGAAAATAAAAATATGAGCGGAAAGTAAAACACTCTTTAATTTTTAAAGCAAGTTAGCCATGAATACAATATATGTTGTTTCTCGTTTCGTTTATTTGTTGAGATTGCATTGGTTCAAGTAAATTTGGTAGTTAGGTAACAACTTTGGATACGTATAAAGAATCAATTTGTGGCCTAGGACAAAATGTAATATCTTCTGTGTAAGTCGTAGATTCAAAATTCATATAGAAATCCTTTATATATGTATGTATATTGAAATTTTAAAGACTTGACTCCATTTTTTTCTTAAAAAAAACTTGAGATACATGTATTTTTTTTAGATATTATTTTACAAAATTATAACATGTTTCTCTTCATAGATAGACGAAAGCTCGTGCTATTGCACTAAGTATGCGACTCTGAATACGCATAATCAGATCAATGATATAAAAAAATAATTTGTTGCTCGGGACAAAATCATACATTTGTATATTACGTATAATTATAAAAGTTTCATAAGAATGTAAGTTTGTTAATAATTTTAAATATTTTTATACAAGCACGATACAGTGGTCTTATACACATTAAAAATAGGAAAAAAAACAACCAGAATATAATTTTTATTGACAGTTTTGGTTAAACATTTTATCAATATTTCTCTCACATCGTGGGATGGAGAATCCAACACGTATTCTCTGCATTAACTCAAAAAGAGAATCTTTTGAGTTAATATGTCTCAGCCATCTGATTTTAAACAGAGTCAATCTGTCCGTCTGATCTAATCGGTACGAATATTAAAGCAAATCTAATAGTTGAGATTCATTAACTCAACAAATTTCTCTTTTGAGTTAATGTAGAGAATACGCGTTCGAAATGAGGTGGGATGGCACAAGAATTAGCGGTGCCCAAAATGGTCACGGGCTCACGGCAGACATCTACAAAAGCTTGCTAACTTGCACAAAAGAGCCAGAGAAGGGAATTGGTATCCTCTGCATTAACTCAAAAGAGAATTTTTTGAGCTAATACATCTAGACTATCCGATCTGCTTTAAGATCCATGCGGACTAGATTATCACTAATATTTAAAGGACCCCATGTTAAAATTAGACGGTCAGATTAGCTGTATTTAAAATCAGACGACAAAGATGTACTCTTTTGAGTTAATGCAGAGAATACGTGTTCTAGATAAGACGGATCTAATCATTCAAAAATCAAGCATACATTATAAGTTTACATCATATATGAATATATGATATATGAACGGCAATTTTAAATAATTGTCAAATTAATTTTAAAATATAAGTAATGACCCAAAATTAGTTTTGTAGCTGCATTGTTGGATAGAAAAAAAAAACAGGTTATTGAATTTCGTATAATTTAAATATTGTTTAATAATGAATGAAAGAATTGATAAATTTATATTGTTGAAAAGTTCAAATTGTTTGATGATTGACAGATTGTGCATCAAGATTCATGTGTTTCCTTATAACACCATGTATGTATCATGTAATACTTATAAAGTCATATTTATTATATTTGTATTTGTGATATTAGCTCAATTATTAGTTAATTTTGTTAAATGCATTCAAAATTCAATAATCTATAATATCACGTTGAAATTCAAAATTATTGGTCTACTTTTTTTTGTATCTCGTGTTTTGTAATTTCTCTCTCCTTTTTTTTTTTATGAAAATTATATTGGTACATGTCGCATCCCAACTTAATTTGTAAAAAAATAAAGAATAAAAAACAACAACAACAATAATAAATAACGTATTGTTTTATTTCTTGGCATTGATCTTTATTAATATACAATATTGAATTTTTTCTTAATTGTCAAATGATTGTTTGACCATTGCAATTAATGTTTTTGTGTTGTATTAAATATAACTGGCAGTTCTTCGGACTGAACCAAAAAACAAAACAGAGAGTTATGAGAACCGAGATAGGAAGCAAAATAGAAATATGAAAATAAATAGGAAGCCGAATACATTATAGTTTATACATGTTAGAAATATTATCACACGAATAAAGTAAAAAAAAAAAAATCCAGAAAGAGAAACTGTACAAAAAAACTTTGCCCGTATACTTTGGTGAGTTATGAGTTTGAAAAGGCGATTTCTGTCCTGTCCTCATCTCAAATTTTAAAAAAAAACAATGATAATTTTCTTTTCTTTTTTTCAAAAGTGAAATATCCACCGGTTTCATTACGAAACAATATTATTACAAAACATACAAAATCCAAAAACTACTTATTCTAAACTAGAGAAAGACAAATATCCAACTAGTATCAATATCTAACTAGCACAAATAGCCACAAAGCAAAGAAAGAAACCAGGAATATCAATCACTAATGTCAATCATACTAAAAGAAGATGAAGAACCAGTGTCAACAAAAAAAAAACGATGATAATTAAAAGAGAACAATTCAGAGAAACGGATTGAACAAGAATTACATGGATATTTATAGCTAATTATTCTAAACAACCCCATTATAACATACTATTATCTCTCAATTATTCTAAGGTATTATATCCGCCTTGGCCCGTAGCTAAATTTGTTTTGACAGGATTGAACACCATACCGGATCAGGACTTAGGGGCGAGAAGTATCGTTTTTTAGAAACTGGGCGACAGAGAAGAGAAAGGAAATAGTGGCGGTAAAAAAAATTAACAGAAAAAAATGATTACTGTTTTAATTAAATGCTGATGTGGCAATTAAGAAACTCTAATTTTAGTTTCAGGGATACAGAGATTTAGAAATTCTAAAAGACTAAATTTTTAAAAAATCGGTTAATAGTTATTCTGAAACTCCACGAAGAGTTTCAGAAATGCAGATGCTCTTAGACCAAGCCAAATCCGGAAAGGTGGTAAAAATCCCGCAAAACTAGAACAAATCGCGCAATATCTGTGCGCGAATCTTGATGAGCTGTTTAAAACTAGAGTTGGTGAAAAGACTTCTGGGCGATTGATATCTGGGACCCGCCTAATCAAAGAAATCAAGCCGAAATCTAAAATAAGATTGAATTTTTTCAAAGAAGCCTATTTGTAAAAAGAATAGGCGTACATGAAATGAAAAAAGCCTAAAGAAAGATAAAAATAAGAGAAGCCCAAGATGACAAGTTGGCCTGGTGGGATTTCATTCTATAAAAATAAGAGAAGCCCAAGATGACAAGTCGGCCTGGTGAGATTCCAGCAGAATGACGCAATTTTTGCAGAGCGCAACCTATAAGTTCAAACTTGCACAAGCGCCATCCTTGCAAATTCGCGCTCAACACCCTGGGGTTTTCCTGATTTACATAGAGGAGATTCCTAAGGCTTGGAAAGTTGCTAAAACCACCAAAAAGAAATTCTAAAAATAACAGAAATATCCTTTATTAGAGTTTTAGAAATTCAAATAAATTCCAGAAATGTGTAGAAAATTAAAAAAATTCATATGAATCATCCGAGAATTTAGGAAAGTAATGCAAAGTATCTGTGAATTCTAGAAAACCCCTTCAAATTATTTAAATGTCCGAAATTTCTTAAAATTCATGTAAACAAAGCTCACCAGACTACTTTAAAAAAATTGACATTCTCACTAGCTGTAACAAACTAACAATTATTGACTAGTAATTGTGACATATATACTTTGACCTCTGATTATTATCATATACTTCTTTAGGATAAAATGGATTATTATTGTTTTAGAAGGAGTTTTAATTAATTTTATTTAAAAAAAATTCTAATGATGTTTGATAGAAGATTTTGGAAGAAAAAAAGATGATTCTTATAAATAGAAAGAGCAGGGAAATTATTGAATTTTTAAATAAAGAGAATGAAGTTGGTTCTTCTTTCAAAAGAAAAAATGTTCTTCATTCAAAGTAGAAATAAGATTTTTCTTAATATTTTTATTTATCTTTCGCGGTATTCCATTTTTGCTTGATGCTTTCAAAATATTTATTTCTCTATTTTTTTCGGATTACAATTGAAGTCCCAAATATCAAACAGATTTGTAAATTGTCAAAACCAATTGTCGAAATATTTAAACAAATGTAAATTGTCGAAACCAATTCATATACAAAATTTATAAATTTTTGAGTTAATTTAGTATAAAATCAGGCAATTAAAAAATAGTTTATAAGTTAAATTTTAATACATTCATTTTTTATTATTTTTTTATAACTTGATTTTATATAAAATTAATTAGAAAATTATAAGTTGTATATGTAAACACATACATCACTCGTGAAGTATATTGACTTTAATGTCTAGATTTATTGTTTGAATTTAATCTGATAAGTTTTGAAGTTATTCTCACAAAAAAAAACTTAATAAATTTAAAAACATTCCAGTCCTACCCCAAATATATGATATCTTTAGGTCCTTAATTGAACAACGAGCTGCATTTCTTTTCTTTTCCCTTTTTCAATGTCAAAACAAACTTCTGACTTTAATAAAAGCAGTATTTATTTGAAGTCCATTAACTATATATGTCCACAACCTGAAATATTCAATACATTACTTTCTAATTCCCAAGGAATTTGCATCATCAAACAGGCCAAATCAAGTGATGGATATATGATTCTTTTTCTTGCACAGCAGCAGTGATGGATATTAATTATCATTTATGATTCTTTTTTTGCACATCAGCTGATCAAGTCAAGTACTAATTGATCCGAGACCTCTTTGCACAAGAAAAAAACATAAACTTTGCACTAGAAAAAATTACAACAAAATGACATTTTATAAAAATACAGATAACAACTTCATGCTTGACAACTACTTAATCTATCAAATGGATGGATAAGAATCCCATCGTTACTACAAACTTTTCACATACATACATACAGACATAGCACTTGTTTCTCAGGTAGGAAACCCAGCAGCTCTCAAATCACTATACTGCTTTTGCAAAGCCGGATTCATGCACGAAAAAATTGACTGTTTTTTAGGTTTGGTCCCAAAAAGAAAGGTTCTTAATGGAATTCTGGTCTTATTCGAAAGATTTCTAAAATGGTTATGCAACGGGTTGCTATGTCTTGAATTGGCCAGTTCAAAACTCCGTCTCAGTTTCAAAAGTAATTTTCCAATTTCAACTTGGAGACCCCTAACATGATCTAGCCCAGCTTGTAATTCCTTTGCCACCTTGTTGTTCTCTTGTTGCATGTTACCTATTTCACCTTGGAATTTAGCAGCTTGGTAAGGGGTGAATTGCATTTCGTCTGATTCTTTTGAGATTTTAGATATCTCTTCTTTAATGTTGCGAAGAGATGTGGATCTCGATTCGAGCTCTCCTTTTAAAACCAGATTCTTCTCCAACCAAACTTGGAGGTCGGTATTTAACTCCCTTAATTTCTTTTCAACAGGTGTTGATTCATCATTTCCTGGAGGTGTGTCAGATGCTAACTCCTTAATTTTATCTGCCTCAGCTTTCAATTTATCAAATGTGGTTTGGAATTGCTGAATCTGGTGATAGGAGGTACAGAATCTCAACCAAAAATCTAAATTCTCCTCTAAAAGTGTGTCAATATCCTCTCTTAGCTTATTCTCTACCTCAGTGTTAACATGCGGCTGTTCGACCTGACACAGTTTTATAATTTCATCTGTGATTTGCACATCATTTCCTTCTGGTGGATTCCCCTGATTTTGATTTGTGGCCCCACTTACAGTAGTAATGTTTGCTTTCAAGGTACTCAAAATCCGCCTCAAAGATTGAATCTCATCGTCCTTCATGGCATTAGCAGTTTTTAATTCTTGAACTTTCACCATTGTTTCATGATGGTACTCTTGGTTTTTCTTCTCCATTTCAGAGACCATTTTCTTTGTATCCTTGTAATTCTTCAAAATTGCTGTGTACTCATCCAATACAGATTTATCCCTTCCCTCCAGTCCTTTTATCAATAGCTGGTGTAGAACTTGGGAATTGACAGTATCTGCATCGGTAACCGTGCTATATTGTGTTTCATCCTGATAAAACTCACCACTTGCTACATTACCCTTGGGGGATTTGAGTTGCTCAGACAGATCGGCAAAATTATTACACGCCTCAGTAAATTGGGACTGAATCACCCCCTTCTCTTCTTGTACGCATCTCTCCAGTTGTTGGATTCTCCTTAACTCATCTTCAACTTGCTTTAACCTTTCATTGAGCTGATTTGAGTCTATAGCATGTGCACTCTTATCTTCCTCCAAGCTGCCCACTTGCTTTTGTAGCCCGTCAGTATCAGTTTTGAGTCGTTGTATTTGTGCGCCTTGGGAAGAAACAGTGAGTTCCAAGCTTATAACCTTCTCCACCAATTCATCGATTCTCTCAGCGAGTTCAACCACTGATGCCTCGGACCCACTTGCGAAATGCTCCTTCACCATTTGGCATATCACATTTAAATCTAAAGTTACATGTTTGAGAATCAAGGTGTTGTTTTCTCCATCTTCCTCCTTTTCTTCAGATTCAATTTGAGACTTGTCCTCAGGCTCACCTTTAATAACATTTATCTTTTTCTTAGCATCTTGTATTCTCCACGACTCAACCCTGGCCTCTTTTGACGACTTCCTCTGTGACTCTTGTAAATTGACCAAAGTGTCCTCGCAAGATTTTATAGCTCTGGCAGCCATCAAAGCACGTGCCTCGTCATCCTCAATAACCGCACTGGCACTAAACGCTTCTTGCAAAGAAGTCACCTCTTCCTGTAAATCATTTATCTGTGACTCAATATCCCAGTATTTTGCAACCCCGCTCTCATAAGTGCTTTTAACAAACTCTTTCTCAGTTTGCAAGCCCAAGATCTCCTTTTGAAGCCGGTCAATCTCCTCTTGTGCCTTGTCCTTGTTTAAGTGAGAGGCAATCCTCCTATGTCGTGCCTTTTTTTGCGTTTGGTTGACAGGACCTGCCGGCTGCGGCATCTCTATAGGTGGGTTTGTTGGTTTGGTATTTGGATCAATCATGATTGCTTTTGGGTATCCGCCACGGTCGTTTCCGTCATCCTCTTGCATGGCTAATTGCACCTGGTCGGGGAAGGCCTGTGCTATTGTATGATTTGCTTTGTGGAGCTCCCGAGACACATGATCATACCTATGTTATGACATCAATCAGAAACTTGGTCTGAAACTATTCAGGTTAAGACAAGGATTCAAATGTCTTCATTTTTTGTGTGTCTATGTTATACCTCCACTTTTTTTAATTTTCTAATAATAAAAATTTTCTCTACATGCACATAAAAAATTATCACTTTTTTATTTTAGTTTTTTATGAATAAATAAGTTGAAAAATCAATATCTAGAATTTATCCACATTAATGTACTTTTGCAAGCTTTTGATACTAATCAAATTATTATTGAATTATCATGATCTTTTACATTTGCATAGAGAAAATGATATATATCATATCTAACAATTTTATTTAGACTTTTAATTTATAAAATTTAAGGCATTTGAACCCTCCTCTTTGCAAAAGCAATTTTTTACCTATCTGCGAGGCCTCGGTAGGAGCGGTACGTCTCTTCAACGTAGTTCAATAGCTCGGGCCGCTTTTGGAAATAAAGCTCGGCTTTCTTGGCAAAGGTGTCTCCATCCTCTTCTATAACCGTCACCATGGACTTCACCCTATCCTCCATCTCTGCATTGCAAATATTTTATTTGTATATGCTATTCAGAATTTCCAAATCTCCTAATTTAAAAAAGAAAGAGTACATGTACATCATTTTTTTTTTGCTACTTAGTCTGGCAAATTCAAAGGACAATTAAAAAACAACTTATTGATTCAGCCTTATATTAGAAGAAACTCAATTTAGCAAATTGTCCTAGAATTAACCCCATTTTGTTTCAATTTACCAGCAATTTTGCCAATAAAGACAAAAACAAGCTATAAAATAAACTGATTCGAACATATTGAAATATAATACATATTAATCCTCAAAAACATACCTTGGAGATCATTATCAAGCCATCTAGACTGTTTCGTACGGACATGACTGGCCCACCACCAAGAGTACGCATTGCTTGCCGCTCTTTGCAACATCTTTTCTCTACAAATCTCTTATCATTCTTTGATCATGAACTAACTCAATCAGACTCCATAATAGGCCAACAGAGAAATTGGAAAGGAAAAGGGGTAGGGAAAGAAAATTAGAGGTGATGGACATTCAGGTGGAAATAGCATTAGGTGGTTGAGGAGGGTTACAAGAGAAATTGGGAAAAAATAGGAAACGCGTGACAGAGAGGGGAGGAAATGATGAGATATGACACGAATTCGCTCTATCGTTGTAAACAAGAAAGTACACTTTATTCGCGTCTAAAATAGGTAGGACAACTGGACAAAAGATTGAACAAAGAAATCAATACGACCATTAAATGAATCTACTTATAGTTGATCATAGAGTGTTAGTAATTAATATTAAAAATTAAGCAGAAGAAGAAGACATATATGTACGTGTTCACTTGTATCATGCATGCACCGAATTACTGAAACAGTTTCTCTCTAAAAATATTGGCTAAAAAGCAACTTGTTTATATGTAGGAAATTGTTAATAAAATATACCTCTCCCTCCGGAGATAGGAGTAGGTCCGATGGGTATCGGACCTACTTTTAGTTTTAATTAGCTCTAACACTGTAAGATTATTATTGAAATTTATGTGCATGGAAACTGAAAAATACTTACACGAATTTTAATGAGTTCGCACAAATCTTGATACAGAACTGATGGTCATTTCACCCATCAAAAAAGGTAGGTCCGATGGGCATCGGAACTACTCTCAATTCCTCCCTCCGTAGTTGTTTTTCTAACAACTGATTTAAACAAAATATGAAAAGAGGATTACTGAACAGAAGTCGATAGAAACAAAATAAAATATATACTAGTTTTACTCTGTATCTGATAAACAAGTTCTTGTTTCTTTCACTCTCTTTCTATAACTTATATTTATTATGTTTGTTTGTATGAACCATTCTCTCACAGGACCAAAGAAAGCTTGAAAACATATGAAAAAAATATATAAGAAAGCATTTTGCACTCTCTTTTTCTCTCTCTCTCTGTTTTTTTTTTTTTTTGCAGGAATCAAGATTGCAAAAGGCATTTTTTGTTCTTTCATACTGCCATACTGAAGGATGCAAAATATAGTTTTAAAATTTTGTAATGATATTATAATTTACATATGGACCCCGTTATACAAATGTGCTTCTATTTAATGTTTTAAAATTTTTTTTTTTGAGAGCTTGTCAAAGACTGACAAGTGAATTTTTTTAATTTTATTTTTGGTCGGTCATTTTAAACTCTTAATTCAAGAAAGCATGACGATTTGATTTTTAAGTCAAATAATGAAAAAAACACGATTGAAACTTGGTATATATAAATGAAGATTGACCTTAGAATGAATTTCAGAGGATGCTCTTGTTATTTTTTTAGATTCGCTAAAGATTACAAATTACATGCAAGTATGTAACGATCTAGACTGTGCAGGACCTCTCCATTTTTTTCGAACGCTGGAGAAGAGAGGTAATCGATCAGAACACCCTTTCCAAATTGCAATTCGCGATAGCGCGCCAATGAAAATTTTCGCTCTCTGCAACAATCCCGCCTCACCGCCACGTCATCGATCCGGAACCTCTGTGTCTTCTTTAATACCTGCCGTCCATATCTTCTCATCTAACGGTCAGCATCCACAATCTTCTCGCGCACTCGTCCAGAATTTCACAATAATCCGATCTATGCCCAAATCCTTAACGATAAATAGAACCAATCGACTTCCCCCTTCTCCCATTGCAAATCTCACTCTAATTTTGAAGGTGTAAATCCCTCTCTCGTCGTTTGAACTCTAGTTTACAGCTGCTTTTCTTCTTACCTCTAATTAACAGCTTAAATCAATTTTAATTTCAGCTAATTTTCAATCTGTACTACTGAAAGATGTCGGGCCGTGGAAAGGGAGGCAAGGGATTGGGAAAAGGAGGTGCGAAGCGTCACAGGAAGGTGCTTAGAGATAACATCCAGGGCATCACCAAGCCAGCAATCCGACGGTTGGCAAGACGTGGTGGTGTTAAGCGTATTAGCGGGTTGATCTATGAGGAGACACGTGGCGTGCTCAAGATCTTCCTTGAGAATGTGATTAGGGACGCTGTAACCTACACAGAGCACGCGAGAAGAAAGACTGTGACTGCCATGGATGTGGTCTATGCACTAAAGCGTCAAGGAAGGACCTTGTATGGATTTGGTGGTTAGGGTTTGTGATTTATAGTTATTCGGGGGGTAATTTGTGATTTATTACTTTATATAGGAAGGGGTCGTTAGCACTTTTCTGTCTTTGATGGAGAAATTATTTGCTAGTAGTTTATTTTGATTGGTGTTCCAGTTAGAATTAAAATTACCATTTATTTGCGACTACCAAGTTTTCAAAAAAAACGTGGTTCGCCAAGTGAGATTGGTAGTAATCACCACATTAACAGATCCACTGGGTTGATGGAATTTAAATAAATCACATTAAAATAATGACAAATTTAATATACGTGTCATTGCGAATCTCAAGCATAAAATAAGCATAATGCATCAATAAATTAAATGTGAATTAAGATCATACCTAGTATTGATGTTACTCTGCCATTCAATCCTGATGCGTTATTTAGAAATGATATTGTCATTTCAACCATGGATCACAATTCACCAAGTATGAGTGGAATCAGATTAAAGCATGACAACTTGGGGAGCAACTTGGGTCCGATGCCCATTAGACTCAAATTAAGTTTGATAGATTTCATAACCGTTCGATCTGCTTTAAGATTTGTACGTGTTGCTTTAATAGAAGGAATCTCATTCACGCTATGCTCTCAAAATAGATTTACAGTGTGATTGTAAGAAGCAAATGTAGTCCCCAAGTTGGACCTTTCTTACCAATTAATATTGCCAAATTGACAAAATTTTCATTGATTTTAAAAAAAAAATTAACAAATGTTACAAAATTTATCTGTCACGAATTAGAAGAATATTTTTCACTAAATTTGCCAAAAATAATGAAAATAAAGAAAAGATGAACCACCAAAATACTATCTTGGGCAAACTGGCAATCAACTGATCTATCAAATATTTTGTCAAATTAGCTCAAGAATTGAGGTACTCTTTTTTAAAAGCACTGTTTTGTTGCGTCTAAACATATCTATAGAAGATGGAACTAAAAAATAACTACCTATTTTATTCAGACACAAATTTATTGAAATTGCTATTTTATCACTAATGTCATTCGACATGGATAGATGAAAATCATCATGCAATTGGCAAGTTTTGAACAATAAAAATGGGAGAGGTGTAAAGTGTATTTTTAAATCCATTTTAAGTAGAGTTCTAATATTTTAATTCAAACTGTTGTTTTATAATAAACGGACCAAATCGATCCAATTTAGAATTGACTCTTTTAGTGAACAAAATACATGTTGTGTCGGATTTTGTCATGAACCAAAATAATACGTTAGAAGCATGTCATAATACATTAATATGTGTGTCACACTTGTCCATCGATTGACAGGTTATTTCACATAATGTGTGATTTTTGAAGAAAAGACATTGCAAGCCATGCAAAAATTGATCTCGACATATCACAGTACATCATATGACACATGATGTGGATGCATATAGTGGTATACGCACATATGATAATATATCTTAATCTCATTCAACCATAAATTTTAAAATTATTTTAAAATAACTTGCAACTTTTTAAAATACAATGCAGCTACCGCGACATAATCTTGCACACTCACGTGAAACTCTTGTCAATATTTTCCGTTTCTTATAAAAAAAATAATCTTATATCTGCGGCGACACGGACTCATCAGGCTCGTGAGAAATAAATATAAAAAAATAGTCCCTCAACTAGGGGTGTTAATGGGTATGATAAAAAAATGTACACTTATCCGATAAATTTATGAAAACAAATCTTACCCATAAATTGCAACAAGTTAGGGCTTGATTAAGCAAAAAGAGATCCCAACCTAGCCTAGTGTAGTTGGAAATGCTTAGAGGTGGAGAGTAGATTGCAACGATAGAGCGAGACTCTGTATCGCTATTTGTATGTATCTTGCTAGAGTTTTGAAGCGTTTCTTTTTGGGACTTCACTCCCGAGATGAGGAGAAAATCAAGCAAGTGTTTTTTTTTTGTGAGATGAAAACCACGCAAGTGTTGATCAAGCATTATAGCCTGTGGTCAAATTTTTGTGATTTTTGTATTTTCAAAGGGGTATTTCGCATAATATTTAGTACTGGATTGGTATGGATGCTAGAGTATTTTGATATTTTCAAAGGGTCGTTCAGCATATTTTTTAGCACTTCAGTTTGAGACGAAATAAAATTTTAGTTCCATTCGGTTCGGTTCTATTTAAGAACCGTTGAACTCCGGGCGCCACGAGTCTATTTTATCCGAATTTCGAATCTGTTCGTTCTACCCCCTTCTCATTTATCGCTTTACGCCCGGCCAAACTGCGCTCTTTACGCGAATTCAAATCCTCAAAACCTAAAGCTCCAGTGCTCACCCCTTTCGTATTGCCGAGCGCGCCATCGAGCTTTTCGACTTCTCCTCTTCTTATTTCGCATCGCCGGGCAAGCCATCGAGCTTCTTGACTTCTCCCTTCCTCCCCTTCGGTCTCTCTTCGTCAAGTCTCTTTGTGCTGGAGCTCATCCATCCTGCAACATCAGGTTCGTCCTCTATCTTCTTATTTTTCCCGGTCTAGATGACTAGATAGATGGTATTATTTGTAAATTAAGCTTATTGGTAGGGTTTTCTTTTTACCTGATCCACTGAATTCTTTCATTTTACTTTCTGTTTTCAATCAACTCATTAGTTTTCCGATCAGTGTAGATCAATGGAAGAAGAGTACTATCCGCTCTCGCATCTCTCCACCGTATTGTCTCTCCTCCCTCGCACACTCGCCGATATCGGCTTTTCCCTTCCCGTTGCCTTGTCGGAGGTGGACCAGATGGATGCTTTTTTCGACCATATGTACAATGTGCTGTTACTCTTACCTTTAACTCCTCCTCCGCATCGTGATCTTATATCTTGATAGATTTTAATGTCCTTGAAGTGCCATAAGTAACAGTCATTTATATCTCTATTTTTCTGATCTGATAGGTGTATAACTTATGCCCCCAATTTAGCTTTGATTTTGGAGTTTGTTTGGTTTTTCTTGAAATGCACATGTAATTTTAAATCGATTAGATATCTTTCTTGCTACCCCACCCTTACTTACCCTTCATTACATTTGTATGTAAAGTTTGCCTAACAATGAATTACTGAACAAATTCAGAAGGAGAGAAAAGGACATAATAAACAAATCCCTTTTGAGTTTTTGCTTTATCAGTTTATAATTAGTGGGGTCATATAATCTAATTTGTAAACTGATTTCATTTTTATATCAGCAGAAGGACCTAAAGTCCGGCAACAAGAGCCTTGAAAAATGTCCAGGCCCAAATCCAAACAGCACAGAGAAAGAGGGGGATAAAGCTGGGAAAAAATGTACTGTGGGGCAAAGTCAGGCCTGCAATTTAGCATCCTTGGAACCCATGGTAAGGCTTATCCATGCATATGATATTCTGCTTGTAACTGAAACTTATCCACACACACAGAAGGTACTTTAATGTACCTGGGATGGAGGCAGAATTTTTTACTATAGGGGTCAATGTATATACACAAATTACTGCTTATTTTTTCTTAGAAAGATATGGGGGTCAGTTTTAGAAAGTTTGTAAAGAAGTATGGGGTCCAGATAAGCATATTTATAACATTTTTATTTACAATATGTCATTTGATTGAATTTACCAAATATCAGGAAATCAGGTGACAGTTTCTGATGTGTCTGAGAGGGCTAAATAATTCTTTATACTTCACATCGTCACCTTTAGAATTGATAAATATTTGTTATCTTCATTTGTTTTTGTGTTCCCATTGTGCTTCTTTTCCAAACCGCTTTCCTGTTATGATATTTTATTTGTGCTTATCCAAGTTATTATGTAAATTCTGTTGTGGAGCATTAATTGTTGAATTCACAATTGTCTGTACATGTCACTTTGACCCTTTGTTACCAAAACCTAAGCACATTCAGAAAGAGAGAAAAAGGGATTAGAAATGAATTGGTCCACTTATTTCTGTTCAAGCATTGAACTTGTACATTACACGTTTAATTGAATCACTGACTTAGTTTTTCATGTCAGCAAATGAAGCAACAGCGTAGCATTAGAAGCTATGATGGCAAGCCGAGTCCAAACCCACAAACCATAGATACAGATAAAACTGGAAAAAGTTTTGAGGGCCAACTACTGGATATAAAATTGGAATCCTCAGAATCCACAGTATGGTTCCTCCATGTGATTTTATGTTATGTCCATTTATGTTTCCTGTTGAGTTACCGAGCATTCAGTAGAAGGAAAAAGAAAGAGAACTTTTCTAATTGATTGTTTTGTTTGTCTTGACTTTTGGCTAAGTGTGTTGTAAAAAAGCTAATTGAAGTGCTGTAATTTCATTGTATGCAGCAGTTGGAGCGACGACCTTGCAATAATAGATGTTCAGATGAGTTGAGTCCACATTTAGACAACCTGCAGACTGAGAGGTGTGATACCAGAAATAGTAACCAGGGACAAAGCTGTGATGTTGAAGACATGGTAAATTCTCATAACTAGGAAGAAAATGTTGTTTTCTCTAGTTGGTAATTGAAGGGATCTATTTTTAGAATGTGATTATTTTTTTGGGCTTCTCTTTTCATTGGCTGTTCGAAGTTATTGTTGATAGACAGCTACTTGAGACACTATAATTCAATGTTTATGTCAGGAAGTGGAGCCCCAACCTGGTTTTAGCAGCTATGCAGACAAACTGAGCTTAAATACCAACAGCAGTATGGTAGAGAAAGATAAAACTGGAAAAGATAGTTATGAGGAAAAAAATGGGGATCCAAATTTTGAATCTGTTAAAGCTGCAGTAAGTTTTCCCTTGCCTTTTGATATTCAGATTTGAAATCCCCTTCGTCAATCAGAAAATGATTGCAATGTACATATTAATTTTTAAACTGCATGCTTAATTACTACTGTTAATTTTCGCATTGCATACCTTTAACTGACATGTATAGGATATTATTGAACAATTTACTAGGTTGCGTGATTGGTTACCAAGCAAATTTAGACAGAAACAGAAGACAAATGTTGTTCGAGTCCATTTTGTATTTTTTTTGTTGATCAATTAAGGAAATTTGCTTTTATTTTTGTTTGTCAGATGATGGAGCCACGGCCAAGCATCAGTAGTGATTCACACAACCCTAGTCAAGCTCCAGGCAGGACAATGATAGAGAGCGAAATAAGTGGAAAAGTTAACTCTCATCCAGAGCAGATGGTTGAAGATAGAAGAGCATGTCGGAGGCCTGGACTTGGACTTGTTTATAACATAAGTCCATTTAAACTAATACAGAAGTGAGTTATTTACTTTAAAAAAAACATTTTCTTTTTTATTCTGTTCTTTATTCTCATTCCCTCTGATTTGCTCTGAACAATGGTAAATAGTTATCATGATATAAAATAGATTATAGGCAAAAATAAGTTATAGGCAGTGAACTGTTGTAGCAATCACAGTACCATTTGTGCAGGTATCATAGTTGTGGTACAAGCTGTTACTAAGTGGTACCACATCAGGCACAAAAAAAGATTTCTTTCTAGTCCCTACTTGCATACCTTGACCTGAGAATACTTGGCTGATGTTCTTTTTGTTACTTGTTTAGATGTAAAATTACCTAACAATAATATAAATGAATAGGAATGAGAAGGCTAAGCAGGTTGTTCCTGTTGATTTCACAGTATTGGATCACATTTCAGATCCAGACGCCTTCATAAAGAAGGCCTATGAACTGGAAGGTAATGCTAATGCTTGTGGTTTTTATTTGTAGATGGTCGTGCAACATTTTAAAACTACACCAAGAATTGTAGATAATCACATATTTTTATTGAAAATATATTTCCAGTTGAACTATACTTAAATCTGTAGGTAGATGCTTAATGTTGGATTTATTATAAGTTATGGTTTGATTTGGTCAATAGAGAAATATTAGGTGCAGCTTAGTTACTAATGCTGGACAATATTGACTTTATCTACTTGGTTTTTTTTGCAATTAATCCAAAAGAATCAAGAAGGGCGTTATGTTTGGGCAGGGTGGGCATTTGCTGCCACTGGTCCAAAGTAGTTGTAATAATATACCTGAAGAATTATTGCTGTAAAAGAAACTAATGATAAGATAGTCTTCGTTTTCAAAATAATTGTAAATTTATGCCCTAACATGAATTTTTGCCTCACCTTACCCTCTATGCTGGATCTTCCCCTGAAAAGGATGTTAATTTTGTATTTGAATATGAGAGTTTCTATGTTTTTCTTGTAAATACTGCAAAATTTGGCATTAGTGGCTTAGAGCTCATTTTAATATTATATAGGTAGCGTATATCACCAATAGCAGAAACTGGTCATTTTTTTTCGTGTGATAATAATTGCAGTATTTTGTTACTAAGGGTTGTTAATGCTCGATTGACCCAGTTTCAGGAAACCCTGTAAAGTGCTGGTTGCAGGAATTATTTATGACTAATTTAATAAAACATCAATATTTGTATCCACTATCTTATGCTCTTGTATGGAATACAGCTGCTGTGGCAGAGATCCGGAGGCTGGGTGGGGAAGCAAAAATAATAGGAGAAAGAGTATTTAAGGCGGTGGAGGATGATCAGCCAAAGAGGTGTCGTCCTGGGCTAGGACTTCAAATGTATACCACTGTTTCCCATACTCTCCCATTAATAAAGAAAACCTCCTAAAGTTCATTGTGTGGTGCAATGTTATGCAGAGTAGCCTGGTATAAACTTGTTAAATCACAAATCTGTATCTGAAGCAAAAAGCCTCAGATAAGCACAAACTAAACCAAAAGCGAACAAAAAGGATTTTTATTTGTATTGTCACCAGTCACGGTTAAAACTTTTTTTTTTTTTGAAAATACTGGTAGTCATGGTTGAAACTTGCTCATTCATTTCTTGCTCTAATTGTCAGATTTTTTTTTTTTTTTGAGTTTGTCGAATACTAGAAATAAACAGTTTGCCTACCCCAACTTGTTTGGGACTAAAGGCTTGGTTGGATGTTGGTTGTTGAAATAAACAGATTTTTAGCTCCTAGCTGTGTTGTAATATCCGTCAGTTTTCCTAAGTTATATTCTATTTTTGTTCTCTATCCTTTCTTATATTTTTGAATAGGGAACGACCTAAGTTTGTCCTTCCTCCAATGCGTCCTTTACCTATAGAAGTGCAGCCTGCATGTACATGCCAAAACAGTGCTCCAGCACAAAGCACCAGACCCTGTGAAACTACAAAAGTGACATATTTCTCTGGATCACAAAATGAAGCTTCATCAAGCATTTCTAGTGCAATCAATGAAGGTTTGATATCTTCAATACCTGCTTTGTTATATTCAGGCTCATGGATTGCAGTATGCTCAGTGACCTAAGTCTGGTGCACACAGGTTTACTCCTGTACAAGACTACTCTTGAGCTAAAATGGTAGTACCCTTAAGATAGGAACCTTTTGGAAAATGATTTTAAGCCGATTGAAAAAAATGACAGTGTTAGGTAGATAGGCCAATTTTCTCTCTATATATAATTTTTCTCCACCATTCAACATAACAGTGCCAGAGATGTATGCGTCAAGTTCTTTTCAGAAGCTGTGTTCAAATCTGGAGAGCATTCCTGACGATGAAGCGAAGGCTGTGGCAATGGTTTTTGACTTGCTAAACCTTAAACAACACGTGATACCCCCCTTGGTCATTCCCGAAATACCAAAATTCTCCAGATTGGATGCTGATAGGTCCCCTTGGACACAGCTTCCATCAATAGAGAGATTGAGAGAACTCAGAGGAGAGGACCCATTGGTTGCCTTTCAAGAATTAAAAAGGAATTTTTTTGGAAGAAGTCCAGCTGCATATTATAGTGATGATGATACCAATCCAATACCCGGGGTTGGTTTTGTCAGGAGTCTGAGCACTTCACCCGGCTACCACTTTAGTTTTGAAAATGAGGCTAGTACCTTTTCTCTCTGCACTTATATACTTGTTAGGTATATGGTTTT
>CAXKVW010001313.1:0-29799 GCA_964058825.1 Carex arenaria | reverse complement strand
TGGCCAAGGTCACCCATAAATTGCGAATCAACATAACCGTAAGCTTCGCATCGCTCCTCCACTAACACGTCCTTTGAAGTAAAGAATAATCTAAATAAGTCATTTTTTCTCTAAAACCGACTAATTAAAACAATGAACATTTTCTTACACTTGCTAGATATTTTTAGTTTTTAACAAAGAATAAAATGAGAACATTATCAATTTAAAATGAGTTTTAATAGAAAAACAAAATATTTAATAAATTTGAGGGTTTTTAAAATTTTGAAGGGTAAAAATGATATAATTATTTTTTAGGAGAAAATATGTAATTTAGAAGGTTTTGGAATGCTATACATGAAAGTTCCTCTTATTTTTATCTCAATTGAAGTCCTTTTTTTCAATTTTGTCATTGGTTGAGTAATTTACCTGAAAAAAAAAAGAAACAACATTAATTGTTTTTCAAAATCTTCGTCTCATTTGATGCTTCGCAAATTATTTAGTTGAAATTGGATCCAGAAATGCAAATTAAACTCCCTAATTTCCCCACCATAACACATGAATTTCTACCTTCCATGTCAAGACAACTTAAACGAATTAAACAGGATAAGAATATTTTCAAATTGTCATTAATTTTTAAATGGTCGTTCAATGAATTGACATTATTTATACCATATTAATTAAAAAAAATATTTCACCATTTTTTTTCTTGAGAATTCCATATGTACTCAGTCCGCCAATTAAATTGGCAGACCCAAAAAACAGGATTCGCTAATTGAATTGGCAAACCCTGTCTTGGGGTCTGCTAATTGAACGGTGGACCGTATTTTTTTTTAACCAAATTCATTTTTAGAGGAAGAAATAAAAAAAAAAAAGTCCGTCAATTCAATCAGCGGACTCCTTTTTTTTTTTTTTTTTTTTTCCTTCCTCTAAACATGAATTTTTGTTAAAAAAAAATAGGGCTTGCCGATTCAATTGGCGGACGTGGTAAATTTTTAGTTCTCTAGTAAAAGTGGTTAATTGGTTTTTTTTAATATGGTATAAATAAAAATTTCAGGACTTAGAGCATCTGCATTCCTGAAACTCCTGGAGTTTCAAATACGTTTTGGTAGTTTCTAAACTAATTTCAGAGATGTAGATGAATTTTATATTTAGCAATTTTGTTCAATAGTTTATAAACATGAAACCGTTTCAAAACTCTGATGTGGTGAAATAATCCACCCTTATTCCCTCATTTTTTAATATTATTTTAATTAAACAATAATATGGCAATTAAAAAACTCTAATTTTAATTTCAGAGATGTAAAAATTAGAAATTCAGAGAGTCTAAAATTTCTAAAATTTTATTAACAATTATTTAAAAACTTCAAGAATTTCATTGATACATATGCTCTTGGCGATTAGTTTAAAATCAAATAGGAATTATCATTTGCAATAAAATCAGTTAACCGTACCTTTCAAAAAACAAAACAACAAAATCATGCAGTTAAACGTTACTCAGGTTATACGAGGATGTGTTGTTGTGACTGAACTGAAGTTAGTTTTTTTGCATTGAACATCAATTAATGCTCTTACGATGTTTTGTGACCTTTTCCATACTTATCATCGTGCATGTAAGTGTTACTAGATTCTTTTTAATGATTTTTGTATATATATTTTTATGAACTATATATTTCAAAGAGGAGGGATCAAGTTACAACAATTTTGAGTTACCACAAAGTTACAACAACGGTTATTTTCATTTTCAAAGTCTAAATCGTCGATCCAAACCGTTCAACATAATTATCTAAATAAAATGTGCTTCTAGATCAAATTTTACATTTTTTTTGAATTTTTTTTACTATTTATTAAGTTGGGTACAAAATTCAATGGTCTGAATTTGACTAGTTTTTGTACCCAACTTAATAAATAGTAAAAAAATTCAAAAAAAATGTAAAATTTGATCTGGAAGCACGTTTTATTTAGATAATCATGTTGAACGGTTTGGATCGACGATCTGGACTTTGAAAATAAAAGTAACCGTTGTTGTAACTTTGTGAGAACTCAAAATTGTTGTAACTTGATCCCTCCTCTATTTCAAATTAAGCTACAAATACTTTATTTACTTCACATTTTATCATTGACAATAAAATTTGTTTCCATTATATTTTTTTTATTTTTTTCGAGATGAATCGCACAGGCGATCTCCAAATGATATTTATGATTATGTTATTAATTAATTTCTTTTTGGGCAAAAACATGATTAATTAATGTATGAAAGTGACATTTTATATACGAAATTCTTTTAATTTACTATGTAATATATATAATAATCGAATAATCCTTTAGAGTAGAACTAGGGTGTTTCCAAGTTCACCAAATATTTTTGTGAACTTAACTCTAAAATCTATCAAATTTGCTTTAAACAACGAATTCAAACCATTGATACAGAATGCCAGTTGCATAATGCATATTGTGTATGCAGTTGCATATACAAATTTATATGCAGAAGTACATATGTAATTTTACTATAAGTTATTAAAAAAATATTGAAAAAGTATAACTAATTTATATCATAAATATTGTCTAGTCTAATTGTTTGTTTTTTTAACACATTCCTATAAGTTAATTTCTGAGTTTTTTTAAATAGAGTAATACTAAAAGTAGATTGTAAATCGTGCAAATTTTTCTAGTCTAACATTTTTTTTTTCAAATGCGAAGTCTTTAATTACAATTTTGAATTAAATGTAACATCGTGCATTTATGTAAGATAATTTTGTACAAGACATAGATTGTAAAAAATCAATACAATAACTTGATTAGATTACATAAATCATAATGCTTTTAATTTTGAAAAATTAAAATAGGTAATTACTTAGTGAGTTGCTCCCAACTAAAATAGTTTCGGAAGGCAATGCATACGGTCGATTTGATTTAAACCAAACCTCATTTGATTTTGTATAATATAAATCGTAGCAAATCAAATAAATCTGACATGAACGAGACAAAATTACTAACAAATGCTCAATTTCTATGGGCAATATTTAATTATTGACAAAATTTACAAGTACTCTGTTTTATTTGTTTTGTTGATATAAATTTGAACTAAAAAAACAGAGGAGGGTTTAAATTCACCTTCATTTTGTGCTCTAATATGTTTCACATTCTTTATCTTTGTTTTCAAAGTTCGAACAGTTGACCCAAACCGCTCAACATGATCTTCATAATAAAATATGCTTGGAGACAAAATTTTATATTGTTTAGAATTTTTTACTATTATTTTATATAGGTATACTATCACTTTATCGGATAGTCCAGAATCTCCTTAAAACAGTGATTTTGTACCTATGTAAAAAATAGTAAAAAAAATCTAAAAAATAATAAAATTTGGTCTCCGAGAATTTTATTATGAAGATCATGTTGAACGGTTCAGATCGACTGTTCAAACTTTGAAAACAGAGATAAATAATGTGTAGCATATTAGAGCACAAAAATAATAGTGGATTTGAACCTCCTAAAATAAAAAAAAAAGAATTATGATATGTCTATAGTCAACCGAATCAACCAAGATTAACCAAACTAAAATAAACAGCTGAACATGTCTATCTAACCAGAGAGGGTTGGTAACAGTCACTTTGTGGATTTAGACTTGTGAATCATTTATCAAGTAGAACACGCAATATTGCCATATATTTATATGTTGCTTCTATTTTGAAAAAAAAAAAAAACAGAAAAACAGTAGATTTCATATGTGTAAAGAATTCACATTTTACAAAAGAAATGATACAAAATTTTCCTGTGCGTGTTTATGGGCTTTGTAGTATTGTACTAAATTTTTTTTGTAAGACCCATTTAAAAAAAAAAAAAAAGTAGGAAAAAAATAGAAACTAAGCGTGTTCAGGGTGTGTTTTAATAGCAAATCTTTTCTTCCCATTTCTCTCCGATTGAGAAAAATATATTTGGGGATGCAGTCCGTGTGAGCTGATCAATTCTTTCCTTATTTTTCGCTAGCAAATCTTTTTACCGTTCTTATCTAATATTAGGTTAATTTTACCTGGATTGGGTTTCCCAAACAGCAAATCTTCCCCAAAACGAATTGGAAATAAATCTGCTGGAATCGCAGGTCCTGCCTTTTCAAATCGAACCATTCATTTTTTTGAAATGCACGAATCTCAAAGACAGTTGATTTTATGCACGAATCTCAAAACAAATGAATGATTGGATTTGAAAAAGCAGGGACCAAAGAAATTGCCTATCGACGCAAGCAGAGCACACGCCACACGATCGATCACTTGTTGCGTATTTCCAACCGTCTCTCTATATTATATAAAACGATAACCTCAGACATGAGAAAACCAGAAACAACCGAAACAAGACAGAGCGAGAGCGCCTCCACGCTCTTATTCTTTTCAGTTACAACTGTCTCAGTGTCTCTAATAAATTGGTACGTATACGTGACCCCATTTTTGAACTGAGAAATTAACCAAGAAACAAACGAAAGAAGACAGACATGCGCCTCCACAGTCTCTCCGCGTTCATGTACTATACATATATATTTCTCATTCTTTTGAATTACAATTACTGTTTATAAGTAAAGAGGTGACCCCATCCCCATATTATCACCTGAGGAAACCATAAACAAACGCAAGAAAGACATGCACATAATACTCTCCACTTTCATGTGCCTTGTCTATCTCATTCTTTTCAATTACAACCTTTTTATATTTCTCATATCTGATATCTCTATTCTGAACTCTTCTTCTTCCTTCTCTTTTCAATTGAAGCTTGCTGTGTGTTTTATCTGCAATTCCACTCGGAAAGGCTGATGGAGAGACACCTTCTTCAAAAAATGGTATATAGGATTTTTCTTCTCATTCCTTACTATTTTTTATTTCTATTTTTATTTCTTCCTGTAATTGTCAAGTTCGGAATGAGGAAGAGAGAATTCTCAATTTTTTTTTTCTTTCTATTTTTACTTCAATTCTGTTTTATTTTATTTAGTACGGTAAATTGAAGTTTGTTTTCCATGTAAAAGATACTGCACATTTGAAGGCTGCAAATCTGACAGCGCTTGAAATGCATGCGGCATTCTTCGATAGAGACAATGATGGAATCATCTACATAAAGGAGACCTATCAAGGTAATAATTCACAATTTCTTTCCCATTTGACAGTGGTACTCTTTTTCTCTCTTTTTTGTTCGATCGATGTACAATCTGAGGGTTGTCATTCTTAAAATTTGGCAAGATAAATTGATGTTCAATTTTCTGTTTCAGGCTTGCGCGCAATTGGTGTTAATGTCGCTTTAGCCGTATCAGGCTCCCTCTTCATCAATGCTTTTCTCAGCTCCCCAACAAGACCTCCTGTACTTTTTTCCCTTTCTCTGATTTTTTTGGGATAAATATTTAGAAAATATCATTGAATTAGTTTTCTGGTAAATTCACAGGGGACAGGACCATCGCCTAGTCTCCCTATCTATATATCGAACATCAGCAAGGGTAAACATGGCAGCGATACTGATGCCTACGACTCTGACGGAAAGTATGCTTACTGTTACTGATTGCTTTTTCTGTAGTATCACATACATTGCATTAGTCATTATAATATACTCAATTTAAAGGTTCTAATTAATGATGCCCACAACAGCTCAATTTACACTGTATCTGAATAGTTCACTTGTAAGTCTCTGAAAATGTTCAGAGCAAGGATAGAGCATGAAAGAGACAAAACAGAAGAGAATAACAAGAACAACATCATAAATATGGTTGTACAATTTGGGTCATAAATATCATATTACTTAGCATATATTTAGTTTGGTGGTATACAATATTTAATGACACATTTTGTCAGATTGTTCTGCAATAATTGCTTGCTTTCTGCTGAACCATGTTCATACAATGCTTTCTGATTCTGAAATTGTAGGTTTGTTCCAGAAAAGTTTGAACAGATATTCACAAATTATGCAAAAACAAATCCGAATGCACTATCGGCACAAGAATTGGAGAACATGCTTCAAGGAAACGAAGAATCGGGTGATGTTAAGGGACGGTACGTAATTTTGCCTCTTGAAGAAAATCTTTGGTTTTGTTATCTTATTGTTGAAAAAAAAATTGAATTCAATCTTGCATTTTATCTTTACCAGCTGGATACTAAAATTCCTTCTAAAAGTCCTACCTGTTGTAGTTGATTTTGATTTTGATTTTTTTTTTTTAACTTTGGCTTTGACAGTGCTGGTAGCAGGGGTGAATGGAAGCTCCTGTATAATCTGGCAAAGGATGAAGATGGATTTCTTCAAAAGGATACTGTAAAAAGTGTATACGATGGCAGCCTGTTTTATAAATTAGCGCAGAACAACCAAAAAACTTGAAGTTAATTATCGATGTAGTTTTAGTATTATAGAAAATTAATAATTAACATGATTGTGGATCGATCTGCACATGATTTGCTATTGTCTTTTATAGTGGCTGGTTTGTTTGTTATAATATAGTGAAATTTAATAGTAAAATTACATTATTATTTATTTACCAAACTGTACAATTTAGCAGCTTATTACTTCTTTTGGGAAACTACAAACAGCTTCAGTTGTATTGCTTTCTAACTCATATATATATATGCACATGGAAGCATATGAAAAAATAGTTGAACAACCTGAGCCTGCCAAAAGATGCTCTCACACTGTATATTGTATCCTGACAATAATTCTGAAGGACTCAATTATATTCCTGACAATTCCGATCCATATTCGATGAGTATTCGAAAATTAGATGTGGATATTCAATATCCGAATATCTGTGCGGATAAGGATACTGATATGGTTTTATATTTCAATTATTTGTATCCGAATAGTAGATATATACCATATATTTTAATATATATTATGAAAAATTTATGTTTTCACCATTATAATTAGATATATATTATGAACTTTAATATTTTTTAATGTTCTTTTATATTATTTTAATAAATATCAAATTTAATCCGGACCCGTATCTATATCCACATCTGAAAAATGAAAAAAGAGATATTAATGTAGTTTTACCACTATCTGCTCCATAGCCGCTCTGTTTCACCCTAGATGGAGGTCTTTCACATATGTAGTTGGGTAATAAATAATATTTTTCCGTATTCAATTTTTATCTACTAAGAATTTGTTTGTGTGCGTGTGTGTGTGTTTTTTTATGGAAGTTTTATTAATTTGTGTTCTGCTGTTACCTATTTGAGATAGATGGGTAACATATATAAAACTGGCAAATCATTGTATTTATCAAATTAAAGTGAAAACACTAACATAATAAATTAATCTAATCGATTAAATGCGCACGGATTTTAAAGCGAATAGGAAGGTTCCGGCCCTGCTCCTCTGACAAATACCCTGTGGAGAAATCAGGGATGGAGTCATGGAGAGCTTTGCAGGGAACAGATGTGCAACGTTGGATTATTTTCATGGTTGGGGTGCGATTCTGATCGGAGCGCTCTGATAATTTCTTTCAGTTATTTAGTTGTCTACTGTAAACTTTATGATTGTAATGCTATAGCAAGTTATTTATATGTAGGCGAATGAGTACAAGTACAACAGCATAACACACTATAGCTGTCACTGCTACAGCAGATCAGGAAAAATTGTAGCATGCTGCACGCGTGGCGAGTCCGTATCCTCTGAGATATCTCAATTTTTGCGTGACCGACGTGTCCGGTGCCTATTCGGGGCAGCGTAGGGGGCCAGTTTTATTTGAGCTTTGAGATTCGTGCAGAACATATTTAAATGATTGAGATATTCCAAAAAGTCACGCAAAGTTTGAGATATACCAAAGGATGCGAATTCACGTGTGGCCGTGGCCATCTATTTCTCCCAGAAGCAGCTTGGGTCCGATGCCCATCGGATTGAAACTGGGTCCAATGAGTTCCATAATTGTCTGATTTACTTTAAGATCTATGCATATTGCTTTAATATCCGTGCGCATTCGCTTTAATATCTCTGTGCACAGTTCTTAAAGCCGATCGGACGGTTATAGAATCCATCAGATGCAGTTTGTCCGATGGGCATCAGACCCCAAGCTACTTCCATTTGTCCGATGGTAGAGCTGGAGACCTGTAGGCTGTAGTATAGGGATCCGACTCTGCTGTTTTTTTTTTAGAGAAAAGCATAATTCTGCTTTTCCAATCTCAAGCATTCCAAATTTTTTATTTATGTATCTCGATAAAAAAACTTTTTCATACACAAATCTCAACGAATTTGAATGATTGAGATTGGAAAAGCAAGATCCTGCTTTTCTTTGAAAACAAGAAGCAGAGTTGGATCCGTAGTGTAGGGGTAAGGACTTTAATAAAGTAGTTTTAGCTTCACGTAGCGCATGACTATAGAATTAAACAGCCCTGCATATTGTTCGTGCGCTGCACCAAGCTGAAAGCATTATGTTAAAATAGTTACTCGTGGTGATGTGTGTGAGTTTGAAAAATGCAGATGGACGATATGAATGTTGTGTGGGCTCTGGCCATATGCATCTCCCAAAATGGATCAAGCTGACTTGGGCCCGTCCATCAATGCAATTTCAAAATTCAACTTGGGCTCATTCATATAAAAATTTAATCCAACTTGGGCCATTAATGATGAACATTTTATTCCAAAATTAATCATTGTTGGGTGTTTATTAGATTTTTTTTTTATTTAGAAATTATAACCTAAAAATCAAATAAACCAGCTAATGGGGCAAAAAATCAATAAAAATGGCCCACACCGGTTTCCCAAACCCGTGTGGAATTAAAGCCCTCTTCTGCACCGGATTTCCAATCCGGTGCAGAAAATTTCTGCTCTGCCACAGCGCCACACGAGAGTTTACACAAGAAATATCCACACCGGTTTTCCAATCCGGTGCGGGCCTACACCGGTTTTCCAATCCGGTGCGGAAATAGCTGGGTTTTGGATTACTAAAAGCGCATTTAAGCCCTCAAACCAAAGCAGATTATAGGAGAGAGAGAGATTAATAGAGATATGACATAAAGGATTTGATGCGGTCGCATCGCATCCTCTCTGTCAGGAGTTGAGATTTGGGAAAGAAAAGCTTAAACTTGCGTTTGCGTCAAGATCGAGGTAGGAAAGGATTGTTCTTTGGCATTCTGTCCACGTCCCCTACTTAAAAAAAAAAAAAAAAAAAAAAAAAAACCTAATTTTTTAAAAAAAAATTCAACTCAAGCCGCACCGGATTCCCAATCCGGTGCAGGGTTTTTTGTGGATTTTCTGTGGCGAGTCCATAGTCTGGTGAGGAAATGGGTCAATTGGGTTAGAAATTTGCTGCGCCGGTTTCGGGGTCCAGTGTAGAAGATGGCTTTAATTGCACACCGGTTTGGAAAACCGGTGTAGGCCATTTTTATTGATTTTTTGCCCCACTGGCTGGTTTAGTTGATTTTTAGGTTATAATTTCTAAATAAAAAAAAAAAATCTGTTTATTATGTGCAACATTTATTCTGATAATTTTAATAAGCATAAAGCTGAAAATTATTTATAGTACTATCGATTTTAAGTTTTAAAAGCTGCATTGCTTGTCCGAGGTTCCAACACTGTAACACTATAAGTGATGCTAGCAAACACTGCTATTTCACTGCGTATATAAATACACACCATTATGCATTGCCGACTAGGGGTGGCAAAAATGTCTGTAGCTCGTGGCTCTGACTTGCATTTGGCTCGCTCACTAACAGTTAGCTCGTTACTGGACCGAGCTGTTAATGAGCCAGCTCACTACTAGTTCAGTCTAGAATTAATGAGTTTGAGCTGGGGTCTAACTTGCTCGCCAGCTAGCTCGGCTAGGCATTAATTTGTGAATTTGTGTGCATTTTATATTGTTAAGCTCGATCCAACTCGGTAAAAAAAAGTTTGTAAAATTTATTTTCTTCTTAAAACAAGGTCCAACCAGACCCAGTGAGCCAGCTCGTCAGCTTACGAGCTAGCTTGGACTGGCTCGTCACAAGTTTGAGCTAAGGTTTTAGTTCAGAAATCCTAGATCCAATTCGCTCAGTCCAGAATTAACGAGCTGAGCCTTAGCTCAGCTCAGCCCGAATTTAGGGCTGCCGACTGCGGAGTACAGAATATCAATATTTGACTTTACTCCTCGGAGGCCACGCATTATAAAAAAATATGGGACAAAATTCTGGATCAAGTTTCTGCGGCTTTTATTTCGTGTTTTTACATATCGATCTGGAGTCTCATTTGCACACGAAGCATGATATAAATGTATTTCCACAATTGTTCGGACACTGCTTTTGACGTGATCTATAGAAAAAAAAAATTGAGATTAAGATTTTTACACATATAGAATACAGAGTATTAATCGTGGATATAAAACTGAGTAATTATTGCTATATTTTCCAACCAAAATGTATTTAAGTTCCCTCAGAGCCGAATTACCGACCCAAATAAGCCGGTCAATTTGACCCATTTAACGAAATTGAACGGTAGATGAATTGAGAAAACCAACAAAACAAATAATTTATTTGATGGTGGTGCCAGACTGTGCACATGGCTTGAATTATTGTAAACTTTCTTTGTGATTTTGCTTAGGATCTTTTCTTAGCTGGTATTGCTTCTCCTCTACCTATATATATTCCTTTTCAACTTGATTAGTATAAAGAGAAGATTTCCAATACCTCGTGTCTTTCATATTTTATCATACCTTATATATTATATTTCTGTTTTCAAAGTTCAAAATTATTGATCCAAATCGCTCAATATAATATCTATACTAAAATAAAATATGTTTGGAAATAAAAATTTATAATTTTTGAAAAACAATTACTATTTATTAAGATAGATACAAAATCACTGTTTTTGTACCGTTACAAATCAGTGATTTCCCATCTTTCTTAAAAATTAGCAAAAAAATTCCAAAAATTATAAAATTTCATCTCAAAGCATATTTTAGTATGGATATCATGTTGAGCAGTTTAGATCGACAGATTGGACTTTTAAGATATGACGATGTTTCTTTAAAAATAAAGAGAAAATACTAATAAGTTATATACTAGAAAATGTGGGGTTCTGCTCTTCAATCAAGAATAGGAGCAAATATGTTATTTTCTTTTCTTCTAGAAAACCTTTTTTTTTTTTTTTTTTCTTTTCTTGATGGACTTAATTGGACTGTATTAGGGTTAGTTTCCCACTGAACCAAATTTACACCTGTACAACTTTCTATAGAGTTAACCTTTTTGATATTTTGGCAAACCTTCAAGCAAACCTTTTCTTCTAGTTGGACTTAACTGCTTACATAGCAAACCTTTTGATATTTTCTGTTATTTTCTTCTCTTTTCTTCTAGCAAACCTTTTCTTCTAGTTGACTTAATTGCTTGCTTACATAGTTGAGCTGAAATACAAAACTGCTTACTAGTAAGTTTAATTGTTTTCTATATATTTAGGTAACTTATATGTAAAATAATTAGTAAGTACAGTTAATAAATAAGAAAATAGGCAACAGATAAAATAACAGCTTATGTTTCTCTTATATATATATGAACTGGAACCAGAGAAGAGCACATGCCAAGGAAAAAAAAAACAATTCAGCACAAACCTTTGCATTTCCTCTGATGGCTGAAGCAACTATAAGGGAAACAAAGCAAACGGCCGTGCACCGCCTCCCCGCGCTCTTCACATTACTGTTGCCATTTCTAATGGATTCTTTTAGCTTGTTTCCCCTTTCATATTCTTATACTTTATCCTAAATAAATGTGTCTTCCTTTTTATTTTCAAGCTTTCTGTGCGCTTTCTCGGCATTTCCTCTGGTAAAGTCTACTGATGCGGTGCCTTCATCAAACACTGGTATATGCATTTTTGTTTTGTTGCTGATTCAACTATTATTTCTAGACAAATACCCAAATTTGCATGCTTTCATTAGCAAGGTTTCTCTGTGTATAAGGTACTGGAGACTCGAAAGCTGCCATGCTGACGCCGCTGCAAATGCATGCATCGTTCTTTGACAGAGATAAGGACGGGATCGTCTACCTTAAGGAGACTTATGAAGGTTTATTGTCAATTAATATCATTCAATTTTAACCATACCCTTTCTGCCTTTCCTTTTTCATCGATCCATTGACAATAATTTTGACAATAGTTTTAGATTGAAAGACCAAAAGTTTACAAGTGTGTTGTCAAATGTATAAATTCTGCATCAAATTTCATGCTTATAACAATTAATTGTTCGCTCCAGGCTTGCGTGCAATTGGTCTTGGTGTTGTTAAGGCCACATCTCTTGCTTTGGTCATTAATGGTGGCCTCAGCCCCGCAACGAGCCCTGTATACCTTCTTGCTCTCTCCCTACTGAAATTTTATAATTAATTTGATAAGATATCCATTTTTGATTCATTGTATTGATGAAAGTGCAGAAGAAAATTCCATCACCTCTGCTCCCTATTTATGTGGAGAACATCAGCAAGGGAAAACATGGTAGCGATTCCGGTGCCTATGACTCAGAGGGAAGGTATAGTGCAAATTTATTTGCTGAGTCCTTGTATGTTAGAACAATACAGTGGCAAATTGTCTCTTTTTTTATTCGAAATTTGAGAGGCTGCTAATGTTGCGTTTCAGTAAATAGATATTACATCAGTATACATCAGAAAAAAAAAAAAAATCTACAGCCCCTAGCCCCCTAATTATTTGCTACGATAAGCTGATCCCTGCTCTTTACCAGTAAACCTCAGCTAAGACAGTTATTTTCCTTATAGTCTACCATTGTCTGCCTAGCAAAATCTCATCCAAAGTTCTACGTGTTACATTATACTGTCGACCAAACAGTCTAATGGTAGTCTTTTCCCTCTGATGATTTTTTTCATTTCGTTGCCTCCAAATAAACCAGCAATCACACAGTATTCCTAAAGGACCATTTTTCTTCCAGTATGTGGGTCTGCCCCTGGTTTAATGTACTTATTCTAAGGTATCTTTTTAATCATTTCTTCTAGGCTCTGCTAATTCCCAAATCACAGGTTTGTTCCTGAAAAGTTCGAAGAGATTTTCAAGAAATATGCAAAAGTAAATCTAAATGCGCTCACATCAGAGGAGGTGGATGAATTGCTTAAAGGAAACCAACAACCGAATGACCCAATAGGACAGTAAGAAATTGCCTCTTGAAGAAATTTTAAAATTTCACTATAGATACTATCTTTTGTGTTGGAATTTACATTTAAGTATACTATTTGTTCACCATATATGTTGAATTATGACAGTGCTGGTGGTATGCTTGAATGGAGGCTCCTGTATGATCTGGCCAAGGACAAAAATGGCTTTCTCCACAAGGATACCACAAGAAGTGTGTTTAATGGCAGCCTTTTTTATAGATTAGAACAGGAGAGAGCACATTAACAAAACAACTATATAGTCATAAATTAGTATGTTGTTTGAATTATTCAGACTATATATAGACGTGAAGTTCTCATTTTGTAAGTAGTTTGATTTCATCTTTTATAATATTTTATATATCTTAGTGTTCTATTGTGGAAATTTGTAATATTGTATAATTTTTTTTACCAAACTGTCAATTCATATAGCACGGATTTTCAAGGCCTAAAATGTTTAGTACCAGTTAGCATTGCATAGTATGTTTTATCCAATGTTGTACAATGCAGTTTTGTTTATGCGTGCGGAAGATCACTGCATACCGCATATGCGGATTTTAAACTATATATTAATTTATTTCCACTCAAAACATGCAATATATTTCCATTAAAAATAACTTGTGTCACATATAAGAGAAAATCATTACATCAAATTCCAGCATATTAAAATCATTCAGTGAATTGGGTCTGAGCATATCAGAATTGGGTCTGAATAGGGGCATTGATCCTAAAACAACTCACTAAATTAACTAAATGCAAACATTTTTTTCTAAACCAAGCCAGATGCAAATAACTAATTAATTGACAGTGATAGAATCGCATGATATCAGATGCAAATAATTGCATGATTAAAAATCAATATGCCTCTTTAAACTGAAAATATACGATTTTCATGCGAAACCGCATATATGAGACTGCATGAAGATTTTCATTCAGAATCAAATTGCATAAGTATATACGGCCGCATATACGATATGCAGCCGCATGAACCGCATTTTACAACACTGTTTTATCAATATGATACACTAAAAATGGCTGGTGCATTCCATGAATGTATATACACATTGAAGGAGACAATAGTAGTTTCAAATATGAATTGTGACGAAGATTGGTCTGTGAAAAGGCTTTGGATTTTAACGAGAGCCGTGTTGGGATTTCAGGCCCGTAATAGGCCCAAACAAACACCGGCCGTGGCCGTGGGTGATTAGGTGGTTTGTAACCTCTCTCTGTAGATCACGGCTAAACTAAAAATGACTCGATCCACTTTGTAGTGATATTTTTCTGTTTTTTTTTTTCTTGTGATTTCAATTTTTTTTATTTATGCATGACTAATTTGTCTCTAACTTTTTAATTTAAAGGGGATATAATTCTTGATTGCTGATTGCGAGTTTCTTTTCTGACAAATTTCAAAAGCGTGAAAAGAATCAAGTTGTATTTTGGAGGTATTTTGGGCCCACAGAGATGTTTGAGAAATCGTCGAACTAAACTTTATTGAACTTAACTTCAAAGCAAGATAAAGAAAGGGGAGGCGAGGGTACAAGAATTCGCATCCTCTGAGATATCTCAAACTTTGAGTGACTTTAGGGAAAATCTTAACTGTTTAAATAGTTTTGCACGAATCTCAAAGTACAAAAAATACTGGCCGCCTGTCCTATCCCCGAATAGGCACCGAACACGTCGGTCACAAAAAAATTGAGATATCTCAGAGGATACGCAGTTAGGGTAAAAGGGGGTTAAGCCATTTCCTAGAATTTGAAGAATTTATTGTTTTTTGAAGTTTATTTTATTTTCAAGTACAAATGTTTTTTAGCTTATATCATGAAATTAAAATCACACAACACTAAATGTTTGGCCCTACAATTCTATATAATTATTCTTATTTTAATTGACTCACTATACATATACATATATATCTATAGAGAGTAGAGAAGGAAAAACGTGACACGCCGTGACAATCACGCCGTGATTTGGTCACGTGACATGACGTGACGTGATTAATTTTTTTTTTCACGTGACGTGACTAAAATAGCAGCAGACGATCACGTCACGCGAATTGTCACGTCATGCGTAGTCACGCCGTGATTACGCGTGATGTGAATACACGTGACGTGACCATACGTGACGTGACATAACGTGAATTAGTCACATCAAACTTTTTATTATATTTTAATTTATATTGTTAAAAATTCAGAAAAAAAATAAAAAAAATATGAAAAATTTGAAATGAGTAAATAATATTGTTAAAAATTCAAATTATAAATAATCATTAAGCTAAATTAATAATCCCAACCCTGATTGTACATATTGTATCCATAATCTTCGTAATTGTGATCACACGTGACTATACGTGACCACGTGACGTGACGTGATGTGACGTGACGTGACGTGACGTGATTGGTTACGTGACGTGACGTGACGTATAATTTTCATAGAATACAGTCACGTCACGCAACACGCGAGTCACGTCACGTAATCGACACACGTGACGTGACTCGTCACGCCGTGACAAATTTCCTTCTCTAATAGAGAGAGAGAGAGAGTAAGGCTACCATTAGGGGTGTCAATGGTACCTTTTTAGCCGTTTACCCGACCCGTATCGTATTCTATAAGGCGGGTATGGGTATGGGTAAGAATTTTTTTTCGTTAACCAAATGGGTATGGGTATGGATAATGACTATTTCGTACCCGTTACCCTATAGGGTAATTATAAAATCTAAAATTATATATATTCAAATTCCATATTTATGTACTCTTCCAGAATTCTATTTTGGTGCATCTATAATAAAGTTTGAGTAATAGTTAGTGATGTGTTTTTGTTATTTAGTAGTGTATGTCTTTTGTTATTAGAAAAATGTTAAACATATTATTTTATTTGCATGGTTTGTTATTTTGTTAAATAATTGAATTTTTTGAATAGATATTCATGCTTTTGAATTTTCTTGCTTTATACAAAATAATTTAGTTGGAATTGATTGCATACATATTTATTTTTATTTTTATTATTATTGCAATTATATATGGGTGAAATGGATTTGTTTTTGATGTTCTTTTTGTAAAATATAATAAAATTAATTATTATATTATTATTATCCGTTATTCACCCACTACTGTTTCGTTACCCAATAATATTAACGGGTATGGGTAGGGTAGGGTACGGTCAATTTTTAATGAGTAAGGGTAGGGTATGGGTAAGGTCAATTTTAATGGGTATGGGTATGAAAATGCCTCCACCCGACCCGTACCGTACCCATTGACACCCCTAGCTACCATGCTTTGCAAATTAAAGTGGGTGTTTTAATTTGTGCTCATATTTCTATTTTCAAAGTTCAAATAGTCAATCCGAACGCTCAACATGATCTCCATATTGAAATGTGTTTCGAGACCAAATTTTACATTTTTTTTGATTTTTTTACTATTTATTAAGCCACTTTGAAAATCGTTGATTCGGTGGTCCAGAAATTTTTACTGTTCACCCGGATTTTCATATTTTCAAAGTGGCTTAATAAATAGTAAAAAAATTTCAAAAAATATAAAATTTGGTGTCCAAGCACATTTCAATATGAAGAACATGTTGAGTAGTTCATATTGACTATTTGGACTTCGAAAATAGAAATATGAGCGCAAATTAAAACATCCACTTTAATTTGCAAAGCATGGTAGCCTTACACACTCTCTCTCTATATATATATATATTAACATCATTTTGCATTAGACAAGTCCATTGTGTTAAACCTTGGTACACTTAATTGGAAATTAGATAGTTAGTTATGAATTATTATTATTGTTAATATTAAGTTGTAATTATTCACGTCATCACGCTACTTAAAAGTACTTAATAATGTTTCTTAAGTTGGATCAATGGAGTGAATTAGTATTAAGAAAGTGAGCTACATCAAGCATCAATGTGAAAAAGAAACAAATAAAATAAAATAAAATAAACAAAAGGAGCCTGAATTTGCACCTCCTAATCCTTTTTTTTAGGAAAAATAATGGTGAAAATAACTCCAGCATTAAATTAATGTCCATTTTGTGAAATTAGCCTCTTCATTAACAAACAAATCATATCAAGAACTAACATTTGGTGCTAGATCTGAGACATGGTTATGTATTTAGTAACTAAAAAGAGATGTTTTTTTGTGTGAGAGATTGCAAGTTTGAAACTCAAATTATTATTTGTATATAAATATTTAAAGGTGAAAGACTTGCTTGAATTTTCCGAGCCCATCTCGAACTAACCATAGTTATAAGTTAGGAGCTTTTTTTTTGCTAGTTCTATCTTAAAAACCTCATTTGATGCCACAATTTTGGATTGATCGTTTGGACTTTGAAAATTGAAAAAGCAATTGGTTGCACCACGGCTCCGGTACAAACGTTTTGATATTAGCCAATCTCTCTCTCTATATTCATGTGAAAAATTACAGGTTTGAAGTTTGATTTAATAATCTCTTATAAATATTTAAATTTTAAATGCTAGATTCTATATCTTGATTTCAAATGATTATATTATTCTAACTAAAATTTTACTAAATTATATTAATATTGTTTCTTAGAAAACAACAAAAACTCTTGTCACTATTCTAATTTACTATTTGAAATAGTATTGTTCTACATTTTTATTATTTATCAAAGTCCTTAATTGTTAAGTTTTGGGGGCTGTTGCATAAAATTTGATCAGAGATGGTTAGTGTACTAATCCTCGCCAGATTGGAACGACTTAATTTTATGTCTATTTCTTATTTTTCTTATCCCCATGTTTGGTTGTGGACTAAAGCTAAGGAGGCCTAAATTGATTATTCCAAGTTAGGCCGGTCTAAATTATTCATGTTTGGTTGAGGTCTAAAGTTAGATCATAGCTTAAGTTATTCCTTGTTTGGTTAGAATTTGTGGACTAAAGCTTTGAAAGCCTAAATTAGTTAATTATTAATAATTAGATAATATTAAAGTATTAATAATGACTATAATATATTAAAAATATAAGATATTAATTATATAATTATCTATTAATAATAAGAAACTAATTATATAATATTAATATATTATTAATAACTATAATATATAAATTTTATTATAATAATGATTTAATATGTTAACAATATAAGATATTAATTATATAATTATATATTAATAATAAGATACTCATTATATAATATTAATATATTAATAATGACTATAATATATTATAATTTTATAATATTAATAGTATAAGATATTAATTATATAATTATATATTTTTAATAATTATTAGAAACAAGATACTAAATAGATAATAATAGTATAATAATTATTTAATATATTAACAATATAAAATATTATTTATATAATTATATTAATATTAATGAGAATAAGATATTAATTATATAATATTAATATATTAATAGCTATACTATATTAATAAAAATATACTAATTATATAATAATATTATAGAAATATTTAATATATTAAAAATATAAGATATTAATTATGTAATGATATATTAACAATAGTTATTGATATTTACATATATTATAATATTATTATAATAATTATTTACATATATTAATAATAAAATATATTAATTATATAATTATAAATGAATAATAATTATTAATAAAAAAGATACTATTTATATAATATTATTTGAATAATTATTTGATATATTAACAATATAAAATATTAATTAAATAATTATATACTAATAATAATAATTAATAATATAACTAATTATATACTAATAATATATTATTATAATCAATAGAGTTAGGCCACGACGTGGAATAAAATTAAACCACCATGTGAGGTGGCTTAATTTAGGCCGGCCTAAATATCAGCTTATTCCATCTTAGGCCGGCTCAATTAATGCTCGTTTGGTGGAATAACGAGGCCTAAACCTCCTTATTCCACCTTTAGGCCACAACCAAACATGGGGTTATATACTTTAAATTGATTTCTGTTTACAATTTCGGAAGAAATATTGTTTTTTATTCCGTTCAGATAGGAGCTTCTCCCCGTTTTTCTTTTAACAATTTTTTTAAAAGTTATATATTAAATATACTTGTCTTTCATTAAAGAAATACACTGATATAATATAAAAATATCAACTTAATTGGAAACACAAATAAAAACTTCATATAATACAAAATATAGCTATGATTTCTTCTCCTCACTTTTTAATTTGTATTTCAAGTAAAAGGACTTGTGCTGTTATGATAAATATATATATATATATATATAGTAGAACTAGGGTGCTCCTAAGTTCACTCAACTTCTTGTGAACTTGATTCTAAAATATATCGAATCGACTTTAAACGATGAATCAAAACTGTTGAAACCCTTCTACCTAATGAGTGATTGATGCGTCTACATGTGAAAATTTTGAAGTTTCAAATTAATTTAATATAAAGTCAAGTGGTCAAAAGTTTAAGGTTTATAAATTAATTTTAATGCATTCATTTTTTGGACTCCTTTGACCACTTGACTCTATATTAAATTAATTCGAAACTTTAAAATTTTCACATGTAGATGCATCAATCATTAGATAGAAGGATTTCAACTGTTTGGATTCATCGTTTAAAGTCGATTCGATATATTTTAGAGTTAAGTTCATATGAGATTGGATGAACTTAGGAGCACTCTAGTTCTACTCTCTCTCTCTCTTTATATATATATAGGAATTGGCTAGCATACAACGCGTTACATTCTTCAGAATTTGCTATGAATTTTCCTACCGTCAGATGACTTTAATTTTCGTGCTAGAGATATGAGCACTGATTCAAAGTTTAACGGAGACGGAAAATTTTAAATTTCTCTCTGTTATGTCTTCTTTTGCCAAAACAGCTTCTCCCCTCCCGATCTTGCCATTGCCACCGCCCAAACCTCGCTAGGGTGTAGCTCGTGCACGAAGCTCTATCGCCTCTCTCCCCTGCTCACCCTTCTCCGACCTTCGCACCTCTCTCCCCTTGCACTATCTCTGTCACATTCTCTGCTCACCCTTCCCCAATATCCCTATCACACTCCCCTCCTTCTATGCACGACTCTCTCTCCAAAAATTAGAAATCAGGTATCTCTCTCTCTCTCTCTCACCACATTAAGCATTATTTATTTTTGTCTATTTAATCAATGTAACTGGTGAGAATCTGCCATTAAAATGTGAAAAACTTGAGGATTTGATTCACTGAAAAAAGTTAGTTTTGAATTCAATTGATGTTGAAGCTAGCCATTAAAATGTGAAACAGTGAACCAAAAATTCTCTGTATGATGATAGTTTGTAAAAAGTGATGAAGAGAAAAAAAAGTTCATGATCTCTATATATTCATCTTATCATCTTTTTAAGAAAACCGTCTTTTGTTTTTCTTTTCAGGGAACTGCACAAGGAGTGCTTCAGTAAATTTATGGTTGCTTTTTGGTAGATCAAAAAGTGGAGTTTAATTTGACAAAAAGAGTTACATAGGAAATGTACTAGTTTGGTGTATCTAGATTTTTGTAATTTTTTTCTTGTGCTTTCTTTTAGGAAATTAAGAGGACCTATGCTAACCTGTATGGTGCAATCACATGTAGCAAGGAGAAAATAGAGAACTGTAGAGATAAGTCCTTGTGCAAATATAATTTGCATCATACTAGAATGTTGTACTCTTTGTGATGTATGCTTAGAAAGGATGTAATAGAACAGATGATTGTTGTGCTTGAATATGTCATTTATTTACAAAGTATAATTATTGTTCTCTGTAGGAAGCTTGTTACTTTATTGACTGTTGTTCAAATGGAAAAAAATTCCATTTTATTGCAGGTATAGGTATAGTATTGGTATTTCTAGATAAGTACTGAATCAAAATTTTCATTTATAGGAAACTAAGGAATTTAAATTGACTTATGAAATACCAGCTGGCAGAAAAAAAAAAGCCGCATTGTTTGCTATGCTGGCAGCAAGATCTGTCTGTCCCACACAAATCCATGCACTAAAAATAGCATCTACCATTGGCAACATCTATGGGCTGTACTAGGAAACACTACTTGTATGCATGACAACTTTTAAAGTGGAACAAAAATGGTCAACTTAAAGTGCAGAATTAGTTTGTGCTTGTACTCCCGTTATGGATCTTTCAATGCGTTATCATTAATTTGCTGGTACCAATAGTATTATCATTAATTTGTTTATGCTTCTTAATTTATAACATTGTGTACAATTTATTATCATTGCTTGCAATATAATCTTTACAACTATTATGTAAATTAAAGTTTTATGAGGTCCTGTTTGCAATTTTTCACATCCCTTTGTCAGTCTCATTTGAACTAAAGTTTTATGAGGTCCTTGTAATATTCTTTGTTAATTTATCATTTTTTTAAGTTGTATGAAAAAGAATTGACATTTACTGACAAGTTTGATGGTACTTGTATTTTAATGACAACATTGCTCCTTTAGCATTAATATTTTCATGGTACTTGTGTTTCATATATAAACAAGGAGAATCACTAAAATGGAGGAAAATTGTACCAGCAGTGGAATATAGCAAGTTTAAAAAAGCCTAAAGCTAATTGCTTACTCTCTTTCTCAATTTGATAAACTAGTATATCCAGACTTGATTATTTGTGCAATAACAGCACACATTCAAAGAAAACTCCAATTTATTCATCATTAATAAACATAATATGACATCTTCAACAAGAAAATTCATATAATATGTTCAGAAAATTCAAAAAGAAACTATATAACATCACTATAGTTGGTACAAGCAAACTATGTAAAAAAAACTACACCAACAGCTCACGTTCAGCACACTATCATCTATTGTCAGTTAAAAGAAAAAAAAATTGAAACATAAACCATGATTTATACCTAAAAAATTCAACAGGTTAGCATAGCTACACACATGCAAAATAAGGGGGACATCCATCCCAAAACACTCGATGTACTCTTCAGCAGACAAGGGAATTAATGTCTGTTGCTCTAAAACCCCTTCTTCTTCATTGTTAATTTGCTCTAAAACCTGTTGCAACCCCTTCTGGTGCATCCCCCTTTTTCGTTGCTCATGTTATCTAGTCAAGTAAATACAAACATAAGAAGATGATTTGCAAACTAATAAATATGATTTCAAGCTTACAAGCTAACAAACAGTTTTTTGCAAAAAAAAAAAAAAATAATTGACCGAATTAACCTCAATAGTGACATGTCAAGAGCTTAATATAAAGGTAGCTGTTCAACTTAAACTCAAATTACAATTTTATAATGAATGATCAAATCAGAAAATATTTATAAGGGATAATCAGTAACTTTAATGAAAGAAACAAAACAATTAGAATACATTACTTCTCTTGTACCACCAGAAAAAAAAATATCAACTTTGCATTTAACAAAAATTAAATCTATTGTAGAATTCAATTATTACCTTAGAAAATAATCAAAATGATTTTTAACTCCTGATTTTATTTTAATGAGATAACATTGGTATTGAAGTTAATATTCGGTCATTATGCAATTGAAATTTTGAGATATATAATTTTAATATATTCGAAAATAATGCTGCCAAGTCCATAGTTTAGGGAATCTAAGAAAAATAACAACAACTCTATTTTTTTTTATAACAATTATATTGTGGTTTAGAAACATTTTTTTATGAGACATATTAGTGTTATCAATATAAAACATATATTACGAAAGACACATAATCATTATTATATTCTGACAAATCTTATAACCATAATTAATAATAACTAAAATTTTCGGAATGTTACGTTTTTCTGCCTTAAAAAGAATTTTGTCCTCAAAATTCAAAAACTAAATTGTAATTACTTTTATACATTAACAATATAACTAATCGGTTAAGTGTTGCGTTTTTTCCTTCTTAAAAAAAATTGAATTTTGTTCTCAAAATAAAAAAAGAAGTAAATAAGTGTACTACGCTTCTGTTAGGGGTACGAAACAAACTATAGTTGTTAGAGGATCGACAATGTCGTAATCGGACTCGTATTTATTATGAGCTTGGCGTGCTCTCTTGATGACACATTTTTTTTTTTTTACGCTTTTCTTTGCTCATGATTTTGAGAAGCATCCATATTTGGTTGTAGTGTCACCTCACTCATCCTTGGCTTATGTCTCTTATCAGTCTCCTTGTGAGTTCGATGTTTCTCATGATTTTGAACGACTACTGTGCGGGTGCCCGAATTTTTTGGATTGACCCCGACGCGACCCTCTCTGTTCAAAGGCGCTGAGGTGAACGGCCCTCTCTCTTTCTGATGAGTTGGTAATTTTTTGGATTTAAGCCCGAATTTAACCACTATGTTTTGGGTGCCCGATTTTTTTGGATTTAAGCCCGAATTTCTGATGACTATGTCGTGACTGAGGCAATTAGGCACCTAAAAGTTTTAGTTGTTTAATCTTTTTCCTGGTAATCATCAACGAAGTACTGATACCTCTTTCTTTTTACATTCCTTATAATCATCAAAGAATTTCTGACAGTTGCTCTTCTCTTGGTTAACCTCTAAACCTAAGTCAGAAATCTTCACAATATCAGAAAAGATAAGCAAATTTATATGCAGCTAATTATAAAATTGGAGCACTCAAATTTTACATCTTTATCCCTAAAGGAAAGAATTTAGCAGAGCAGAAGCATTGGAGCAGGATTGTTTAGAATAAAACTCAAATGGAAGGTGACCAACTTATATACACTTTGAAATTTTATTTGTATAGTTGAAACCCTGTATTTACACTAATATCAAATAGTTCCAGGGTGCATGAAGATGTCATGACAGCTTTTAACCAAACTATACCGAAGAGTTCATATGACCTTCAACATAAAAGGCTCACGCAAGAAGGGCCAAAATTATTTTTATAATAGAAGTATAACAATACATTCTTTAACCTCGCACTAATTTAATCTTTAAATCTCATTTGCAGATATTTACATATAACGCATCAGTTTCAAAAAGGGTATTATTTACGAGTATATTAGATTGTTGTGAGTAACTTGAAAACATCTCCATGTGCAGATTAAGCAGTGAAATCTAAGGGTAAGCCACTCACAGATTAAACCATACAGTGTGATATCTGGTGTGCTACATCAAGTACCTGACAGATCTCAATTAAATCATTCCAGGAGACAAGTTTGTGCAGTTCATTGAAGAAACTAGAAATCTAGTAACTATAATTAAAACCAACAAGCAATAAATTTGGTGGTTGTCCTGTCCAAATTCAAAATGAGTAGCCAAAATAGTCATTCTTCAACGAGCCCTTCTTTCAAGAGATGCCATGCAACAACAGTTGTTATGGTTTCATGGACCCCTAAGAACTATGGAAGAGAATTGTATAGTTGTTAAAATTGCAATGTGTGGAACGGTTGGTGCGACATCACTGCAAATTTCAATAACATAACTCAAATGCAACATCACATGAAAGGTTCAAGAGATAGATTTGAAACAAAAATCACTTAATTCGATACTCAAGAAACAACTAGTCAGATTAATTGTACTTTGTGTATTGATGTGTGCACTTTGTGTGTTAATTGTTGTTAATTAATTAGTGTAGTTTTATTATTTGAGATAATGTTATTGGAGACAATAGGATTGATGAATTAATTAAGTGTTGCAATGGATCTGAATTAATTGGATGAATGAACAGGAGGTTAATTAATTGCTTGAACATTTCTAATTGAGTTGTCTTATATATAGTAAGAAAAATGGCATATATGTAATATAATTATGAATTGTTTACTGTCATGTACAATTGTCACAATTAAAGTGATCTAATATGAAATTAAGATATTAGACAATCTATGTATTCAATAGGATGTGGTCCATAAGTGTGTAGAACAATTTGGACAAAGATCAAATCATTGATGAACTGATTCTAAAATTTTCAATTGAGAAAATTGCCTTTTGAGCTTCCAGTGCGGGTGGTTCACCCGCACTGGATCTGAGTGTGGATGCACTCAGTACTTAGCCAAATTATGGAAACCTTTTGGGCTCCCAGTGCAGGTGGTTCACCCGCACTGGATCTGAGTGTGGACGCACTCAGTACTTAGCCAAATTTTGGGAACTTTAGACAACACAAGAAAGAAATGTCCGAGCGTAATGCGGACGCACTGGATCCCCAGTGCGGGTGAACCACCCGCATTGAGGACTTAGACAATTTTCTGAAGTTCAATGCAGAAAAGTCCGAGCGTAATGCGGACATACTAGACTCTAGTTCGGGTGAACCACCCGCACTAGGGACTTAGTGAATATTTGGGGATAAGATTTAAGACGGTTATTTGGACGCGTATCATCTCAGTGTGGACGCACTGAGATCCATTGCGGGTGAACCACCCACACTCGCGCTGTCAGATCTGTAAACTATATATAGATGGGTCTCCAAGGCACAAGATAACCAACTCTTTTTAGAAGTTATTCTTCTAGAGAAATAGAGTGCCTTTCTCCCTTCTTCTTTCATCAAAAAAATAGAGAGGAGAATTTCATTTAGAAAATTGGAGAGAAATTCTCAAGAGGCGATATTGTTGCTTCGGAAGACCTAATCTAAGATCCAACCAAAAGGGTTAAGGTGCAATGCAATATTTAAATGACAACCAATTAAATATTCCTTAATTAAGTTGCACAAATCTATCTTCAATTATTATATGAAAGAAACAAAACAATCAGAATACATTACTTCTCTTGTACCACCAGAAAAATAAAATATCAACTTTGCATTTAACAAAAATTAAATCTATTGTATAATTCAATTATTACCTTAGAGAATAATCAAATTGATTTTTAACTCCTGATTTTATTTTAATGAGATAACATTGGAATTGAAGTTAATATTCGGTCATTATGCAATTGAAATTTTGAGATATATAATTTTAATATATGGAAAATAATGCTGCCAAGTCCAAAGTTTAGGGAATCTAAGAAAAATAACAACAACTCTATTGTTTTTTTTATGAGACATATCAGTGTTATCAATATAAAAAATATATTACGAAAGACACATAATCATTATTATATTCTGACAAATCTTATAACCATAATTAATAATAACTAAAATTTTCGGAACGTTATATCTTTCTCCCCTTAAAAAGAATTTTGTTCTCAAAATTCAAAAACTAAATTGTAATTACTTTTATACATTAACAATATAACTAATCGGTTAAGTGTTGCATTTTTTTCCTACTTAAAAAAAAATTTGAATTTTGTTCTCAATAAAAAAAAAAGTAAATAAGTGTACTACGCTTCTATTAGAGATACGAAACAGACTATAGTTGTTAGAGGGTCGACAATGTCGTAATCGGACTCGTATTTATTATGAGCTTGGCGTGCTCTCATGATGACATTTTTTTTTTTTAACTTTTCTTTGCTCATGATTTTGAGAAGCATCCATGCATATATTTGGTTGTAGTGTCACCTCACTCATCCCTGGCTTGTCTCTTATCAGTCTCCTTGTGACCTCAATGTTTCTCATTGCCATATTGTTCAATTCTCCATAGTGCATATATAGTCTTAGAATACCTGTGGTTTCTAGTTGATGATTACTTGGATCTTAAACTCACCTTGGGGTACACATGCAACAGCACATCAGTACGTGGGGTACACATGCAACAGACATATATGTACTCTAGGCATGGAATAATGGTTCATTGTCATTATCTTGTTTAACTCCTTATAGTCATTGCACAGTCTCTCACTGCCATACACGATACAATACTTTCGAGATGAAACGAAGTTTTAGCTCTTCCCCAAGAGGTATTCCATGACAACCTCGGGGATTCATCGATGTACTTGGATATTGCGGGTATCGTTGAAATCTCTAATGGAGTTTCGATCTGACGTATGAAAACAATTATTTTCATTCTAAATCTAGACAATAGTTGGTACGTACTGCAATATTTGATGGATCATCAGGATCGATGTGTAGCTAATTTGGTAGAATAATATAATCAGCATGGAAAGCAAATATTTTCTAACATGGCAGTGATTGTTTGATCTAATTAATTATAATTAATGGTAAATAATTATCATTTAATACATACTTCTTCTTTTTTGAATAAAAGGCATGAAAGCCCATCCATTAATATAAAAGAGTCTTACAACTAATAGAGTATAACAGAAAAGTGACAAAACAGATCACAAACTATCCCAGAAAACCCCAATTACCTATAGGTCTCAGCAACTTCATTGACCCAGGTAAGAAACGCAAGTACACCATCCTAAAATCAAAATAACAAAGGACATTGACCACACAGTGCAGTAGGCAACTACCTGAGCCAGAAGAGTAATAACAACCAAAATGTATCAACAAGTGAGCTAGTAGCACTAATTAACATGGAAACAAACCATGATTATTACAATCAATCAAGTAAAAGAAACAGCAAATGAAATTGCCAAGTGAACATCAATCTCAGATATTCTAGTTGGTAAGAAGTAATGGGGTCAGTGAGATATCACTGTTGCTCTCAAGAAATTGTAGAGGTAACGGAGACATGCTTTGGATTGGTATCATGTCCAAATCTTCAGGAATCCAAAGTTGAGTAAAGAGCACCGCATGTCTTTTTAATACATACTAGGTGGATGTAATTAACCGTTGAACTCTATTTTTATAGGAATAAGTTAGTAGCACATGTGATTAATTCCTTTTTGACCATCTTAGTACATAGTTGTTTATATTAAAGAGAAAAAAATAATCATAATAAAAATAAATATAATAGTTGAACGTAGAAAATATATCAGATGATTTGCATAAGTTGTTTAAATATCGATCTGTAGTCTCATTTGCAGGGGCAGAGTCACACTTTCAGTTATGGGGATCAAATACTGGAGGTCAATCATATAAATTTTTTCATACTGAATGAGAATCAATTTAACAACACTGATAACATTTTATCCTAAAACTATATAGAAAATTATATAAAAATACAAAAAAAATTGAAAATTAATGGAGATAATTGACCCCATTCACCGTACATGGTTCCGTCCCTGCTCATTTGCACACGAAGTATGATATAAATGTATTTCCATAATTGTTTGGACACTGGTTTTGACGTGATCTATAGAAAAAATTGAGATGAAGATTTTTACACATATAGAATACAGAGTATTAATCGTGGATATAAAAGTGACTAATTATTGCTATATTTTCTCACCAAAATGTATTTAAGTTCCCTTAGAGCCAAATTACCGACCCAAATAAGCCGGTCAATTTGACCCATTTAACGAAATTGAACGGTAGATGACTGGAGAAAACCAACAAAACAAATTATTTATTTGATGGTGGTGCCACACTGTGCATGTACATGGCTTACAAAACAAATTATTTATTTGATGGTACGTGGTGCCAGACTGTGCATGTACATGGCTTGAATTATTGTAAACTTTCTTTGTAATTTTGCTAACTGACTCTTGGATCTTTTCTAAGCTGGTATTGCTTCTCGTCTACCGATTACTCCTTTTCTTTTCAACTTAATTATTATAAAGAAAAGGTTCCAATATCTCTGGTCTTTTATTTTTATCATATCTCATATATTATATTTTTGTTTTCAAAGTTCAAACTGTTGATTCAAACTGCTCAACATGATATATATACTAAAATAAAATATGTTTGGAAATAAAATTTTATAATTTTTGAAAAAAAAAAATTACTATCTTAAAAAAGATAGGTACAAAATCACTGTATCTGTACCGTTCAAAATCAGTGATTTTCCACCAATCTTAAAAAGTAGTACAAAAGTTCAAAAAATTATAAAATTTCATCTCAAAGTATATTTTAGTATATATGGATATCATGTTGAGCAGTTCGGATCAACAAATTGGACTTTTAAGATATGACGAGGTTTCTTTAAAAATAAAGAGAAAATATGAATATGTTATATACTACAAAATGTGGGGTTCTGCTCTCCCGTCAAGACTAAGAGCAAATCTGTTATTTTCTTTTCTTCTAGAAAACCTTTTTTTTTTGGTTTACTTTTCTTGATTGGACTGTATTAGGGTTAGTTTCCCACTAAACCAAATTTACACCTGTACAACTTTCTATAGAGTTAACATTTTTGATATTTTGGCAAACCTTTATGCAAACCTTTTCTTCTAGTTGGACTTAACTGCTTACATAGCAAACCTTTTGATATTTTTTGTTATTTTCTTCTCTTTTCTTCTTGCAAACCTTTTCTTCTAGTTGACTTAATTGCTTGCTTACATAGTTGAGCTGAAATACATAATTGCTTAGTAGTAAGTTCAATTGTTTTATATATATTTAGGTAACTTATATGTAAAATACTTAAAATTTATTAATTAATAATTAGTAAGTACAGTTAATAAATAAGAAAATAGGCAACATATAAAATAACAGCTTATGTTTCTCTTATATATATATGGACTGGAACCAGAGAAGAGCACAAGCCAAGAAATATAAAACAATTCAGCACAAACCTCTGCATTTCCTCTGATGGCAGAAGCAACTATAAGGGAAACAAAGCAAACGGCCGTGCGCCGCCTCCCCACGCTCTTCACATTCCTGTTGCCATTTCTAATGGATTCTTTTAGCTTGCTAGCTTCCCCTTTCATATTGTTTCTTAATATTCTTATACTTTATCCTAAATAAATGTGTCTTCCTTTTTATTTTCAAGCTTTCTGTGCGCTTTCTCTGCATTTCCTCTGGTAAAGTCTACTGATGTGGTGCCTTCATCAAACACTGGTATGTACATTTTTCTTTTGTTGTTGATTCAACTGTTATTTCTAGACAAATACCCAAATTTGGATGCTTTCATTAGCAAGGTTTCTCTGTGTATAAGGTACTGGAGACTCGAAAGCTGCCAG
>CAXKVW010001312.1:0-52791 GCA_964058825.1 Carex arenaria | reverse complement strand
TAAATTTGCAGCAGAGGATACGGTTCCAAGTGGGTTCACACATCGATAATCCAGTAGGGTGTAGCGGTCCAATTACCTTTAAGCCCAAGTAAAATAAGCCTAAATTGTGGGCTTGAATTATCTTTTGAATCACTCTAGGCCGCATTCACTTCCTTCCCTTCTCCCAAAATTGTGGGCTTCAACCTCAAATTGCTGCTTGGGGAAAAAGAAACCAAGTGACTATTATCCTCTCCAGTTGTTTTACCCAGCGGGGTCCATAACGGGACGAGAAAACGAATCAAGGGAATAGCCGAATAGTCCGATCATCGCTGCTTCAGGTTGTGAGAGCGGTAGAAGTCGAGATACCTGATTGCTGAATCCGCTTGTCTGCATCATGGAAAGTTACCATTTTCCTATTTTGAATCAGCAGTGACGTCATATTCGATTTTTTATTGGATTATTTTTATTTCTCTTTACCGCCATTTGGTATCAGCGACTCTTAATTTCTCGAATGTTCTCCGGTCTAAGAATATTATTTCTACCTCGTTTACTTAGAGATACCAACGCGCCTTGTGCTTTTGTGTACGTTTCTTAGGAGCATTATATTTCCTCGGCTGAATTCAACTCGACGATTGAGGTATCTATTAATTATGATAGTATCGCTCTAACTTTGGTTTTGTATCTAGACATTTATTGTTAATTTCCCGATGAGTTTTTAGTTCCTCAAATTGGTTCTGCTTTTAATTTTCTGACAAACAATAATTAAGATGTTAGGTTTGGCAAATTGAAATTGATTACGTTCTTCAGTTCCATCCAATTGGAAGGATGGAAGGGGAGATGGCTTCTAGGTCAATTTAGGGTAGAAGCTCTAATTCTGTATGTTTTAATCAGGAAAACTAAGGGTAAAGCTCTAATCCTATATTATTCATTCAGAAAAGCTATTAATTTCTATCTTTTAATTGTGTTACCAAAATTTACCATACTATTAAATATCTCTAGGGCACCGGGCTTCAAGTTAGCACAATTGAAATTTGAAGTTTTACCTTCTAATTGTCTGTAACACTCACAGATTTTCGTCGATTTTGTCATTTGTATCAGTTAATAGGCAGTAGAAGCTTTCTTTACATCTTCATTTAACCAAATGGAGGAACATAAAATTGCTAAGGTTTCAGTAATATGGAGGGGCAAGCAGCTCAATGTAGAAATAAATCAGAGTTGCAATGTTAAAGAGTTTGGTCAGATTCTGCAAGATTTAACAAATGTGAAACCTGATACACTCAAGCTTCTAGTGCCCCAGTCTGAAAAGAAACATTCGAAGCTGGTTGCACCATTTTCTGATGTTAACTCAAGCTTAAGCTTGCAAGATGCTGGCATTATTCAGGTGGTCATTCTTTTTCACCATCTTAAAATAGCTACTTGGGGTTGTTTGATTATAGTTGTATTGAGGTTGATGTTTCTGTTCTTATTTTTATTGTGTTATTCAAGGTTGAGCTTCAGTTCTGTTTTACTTGAGTTCATGCAATTTGATATGTCAGTATGATACATTTGTGTGCAAGGATTGTAGAGGCATGCTTGTCTTGATGAGCTAAATGTTATGCTACTTCTGTTGTTATAGGGAAAATCAATTAGAATGATGGGTGTCTTTGAAGATGAAATCGAAGAAGTGTCAGAAAATAATAAGAGAACTGATATGCGAATAATTGGGTTTGACGAGGAAGAAAAGCGGCTCAAGCAACGCTCTTCTAATCGAATACAAACTTCACTTAAGTTACCACAGGGACCATATATCTTTTGTGATTTTCGCACACTTCATCTACCTGGTATGGAGGTAAGATTTCTATATTTCCTAAGTTTTTCTTTGGATGAAGCTTTGTGAATGTCTTTTTGAAATTGTCTTTTGTAAACTTAATAGTTAATATTAAAGCCCTTTTTTCTTTTTTCAACATCTTCTAATGATCTTTAGTTAAATCCTCCACCATCCGAGGCATTGAAAAGAATGCACATGCTTGCATGCGATCCTGGAATCATTGCTATCATGAACAAGGTGAGATCATCGAGTCATATTAAGGCGTTTCTTTTTGTTTAAAATTGCTGTTAAAATGAGTGACAAATTGTCTTCAATGATGCCCTAATACTGTTCCATTTGCTACCTTTTTCAGCATGAATGGAGAGTTGGGATAATGACTGAAATGGCACCAGAGGGCTATGTTGGTGTCAGTCCAAAGTGTATTTTGGGTTTCAATAAGGTCAGTGGAGAGACTAATAGCATATTTTTTAGTAACAGAAGAATACCATCTGGTGATCTGAAAATTTGAGCTATATAACAAACAGTTATTAACTTGTTATATATTATTATGCAGAACCAAGGGGAGGAGATTTCTCTTCGTCTTAGAACAGATGACCTGAAAGGATTTAGGAAGTATGAAGTCATCAAGAAAACCTTGATACATGAATTGGTAGGTCTTTTGGTGGAATTTCAGATACTTTTCCAATAAAGTTTAGATGTTCAGCTTAATGACCATCATTGTTATGTGAATATGTTAGGCACACATGGTGCACTCTGAACATGATGTAAACTTCTTTGCTCTTAATAAGCAGGTATTGACTCCAAACTTCTTTGTACTCAATGTGTAGGACTTCTATATACTTGTAACCCCCACCTCACCCCCAATACAAAAATAGTAGAGTAGATAACATAAATGGTCTCTAAAATATCACTCATTGCTCATTGTGGTCCTTAAAAGTTTCAAAGCTGCTATTTTGGTCCTTGAAGTTCTCATTGTGTGCCAAATCAGTCCTAAACTCCTACCTATAAAAACGAAAATATTTTTGTCTATTTCAGTGTCATTTTAGCATTGCAAACAAGGTTGTAGTTAAAAACAATGCAGGTGTCATTTTAGCATCGCAAATAATGTTGATGTAGCTGCAGAAATAATGTAGAGGACATGGAAACTAATATTATGTTTTACATATCACATATCAGTTTAGTGGATACTAGAAACAAGATTGTAGTCATAAAAACAATGCATGTGTTATTTTAGCATGACAAATAATGTTGATGTAGTCACAGAAGCAATGTGGATCACATGGAAACTAATATTATTTTTTTACATCATGACATATCAGTTTAGTGGATACTAGACACGTCTGTCACTATAAATTAATTAAAATTCATATGTACATGCATCCTTACCTCGGATATTATCATAGATGTTAATGTGGACTTCCATCTCATTTTTAACTGGTAATAGCAGTAGGACCGATTTGGTAAATTTGGCGATCAATATGATACTTTCAAAACTTTTGAGGTCCTGAGAAACAAGGAATATATTACTGTGAACAATAAGAATATATAAATCGATAATAGTAGTACATTGAAAGGAAAAAAAATGCTTCCAACATTCACACTAAGAATAGGAGTTATTTTCAAAGGTCAGAATATCAGGAAGTTCAAATTTTGATTAAAGTTCTTTGGTGATTTACTGGAGACGGTGATGATGGTAGGTTTTGGGGCTCAATTAATCTGGATATCATCTTTTCTTATATGATTTTGCTATGCTAGGACACTGTCTACATCATAACAGTAGTAGTAACTTTTAAAAAGCTTTTGGAACAGTAAGTTCTCTCTTTGTTCATTTTTTCTTATCCAAATGTAGTTGACTGAAGAAGCTGCTTTCTTATCCAAATGTAGTTGACTGAAGAAGCTGCTAGTCTAGACTGGACAAGATCAAAAGGCCATACATTAAATGGCCGCAAAAACTTCAATTCATATGACGAAGAAGAGTTCTCCGATGCACCAGCTAAACCCATTTTTGCTAATATTCTTGGAGGAAAAGTAAATCCATCTGCAAGCCCACGTGCATCATCAGTTGCTGCTGCCTACCAGCGTTTTGTTAACATATCTGCTGGTAACCCTGACCAAGCTGGTCTTAGAAATGAACCGGACCCAGATGAAAAGATCTCTGAACCAGCTAGATCTGTAGAACCTGTTACTGAGGAGTTAGAAAGGATGGTGACAGTCAGTGAGCCTGATCCTGATGACACTCTTACTGAAATGAACTTGACACTGCCTAATAACTCTGACATAAGTACTGATAACTCTGAAAAAATAATTACACCACCTACCGAAGATGATTTGGTAATTAAAGAGGTAATAATGGAGGAACTGAATTTTGGTGAGAAGAACCTCATGGAACCTAACCCAGATGAGTCTACAGCAGTGGTCAAGTACCAAATGGAAATGGATCAGGAGAGCCACACAGAACTGCACTCGAGTTCCGAGCCTGATCCGGACGACAGAATTGATAGTTTAAAGAGTGAAGACATACAGAGAATAGAAGAGCCGGTGGCTGAAATATGCTTACGCCTTCAAAAAGCAATTCAGATGTTAAGATCTGAGGTAAATCCTGTTGAAGTGCCAGCAGTACTGCAAACACTTTCAAAAATCATCAGGTCAGTTGTTTGTTGATATTTTCTTTTCATGTGCTATCTTGAGTATACGTGTGGATTTATAACCTCTTTTGTATTTTTGTAGGAACGTGATTGAACATCCAAATGAGGTCAAGTTCAAGAAACTGCGGAAGGTCTTTTGTTCTTACTCTAGAATAGAATAGTAATACCCATGGTGTACCCAGAGCATGCTTATCCAGTGTATATAGCATATGATAGTTAATTTTACAGAAATGATTAATATTTGAGTATCATTTTTTTTTTTTGGTTGAGGGTTCTACTAGATTTTAGTGTCTGCAATTTCGAAGGATTTTTGGGCATTTATACCATATTTGCAGTATGCTTCTTACCATACTTGAAAACCATCTTGGGTCATAGTTATCAACCTGTTGGATACATTTCTGCCTGGTAATCTTTAATAGCATGATGTCTTATTAACATTACCTGCACTAAACTTGCAGGCTAATCCTCACTTCCAAAGAAATGTGGCTAATTTCACAGGTTTGGATTTTTACTTTTGACTCTTTTTATTCACCTTTCTGTATTAAGAATCAAGGCCTGACCTGATTTGGTTGAAACAGCTGCAATCGAGGTGCTAAAAATGGTTGGATTTACTGAGGATGCTATAGCAGATGAAGTTGGCCGATTGGAGACTTACATGGTGTTGAAAAGAAATGATCCTGGTTTGCTGTGGCTTGCCAAGTCTTTTCTTGAGGTGTCCATGGCTTGAATGTATAGGTTCAATAGCTTGTATTTTTTTTCCTTTTATTTGGGTTGTTCTTGTCTCAGGTTTGTTGTATGTTGTATAATTGCTGCTGGAGTTTTAACTTTGTACAGTTGAGGTATAGAAAAATAACGTTATATTCCGTCTAAAAAAGTTATGCTTATTAGGCATTATACATATTGGAACCTCTTTTTGTGTGTTGCATGTATACCATATTTGCAGTATGCTTCTATAGTATTTTCCTAACATGATCTAGTAGTTGTAGTAGTACGTATAATTGCTTTTTTACTTTTTCCTTTTCTCATCAATTACGAACAATCCCCCGCCAGTGTGCGTGGTAGACTGGTGGTGATGTTTTTTTGTAAACAAAACCTGAAAACCTACCGATGATTTCATTAAATTAAATTAAATAGGAATAGATTATAGAAGAGGACGATTGGAGGAGACCGAGGCAGTTCATGGCTGACAATGTCTGAAACTAGTTGTCGTGACCCATGCTAGAGAGATGTGAGAGCCAAGGATACGAAACAAAGCAAACGGAGCAATTGGCGAAGGGGGATGGCCCCTGTGATGGAGAGCACACCCAAATGTGTCTACTCACTGAATTTTGAATGTGCAATCTTTTACAGAAAAAAATATTATATCTTAGAAAATTTTACAGGTGCGGTTGACGACGATGGTTATTTGTAAGCTTCCATGATTCTTGAGCTTGTTTTCCCTACTCTCTCTTGTACACGAGAAAATTTAAAATACTAGACTGAATATTATATAGTAATTATGCAACTGACTGCATGATAGCAAGACCAATCTTGCGATCCAATATTTTTGCACAACGAATTAAAGAAAGTATCATTTTTTTTTCTTTTTGCCACTGCAAACACAAACCCTTAATTCCACTACAGAAGAAAGTATCATTTTGTAACTGTTCACGTCTCATCTACAGGTCACCTGTTTTTCCCATGATCGATCCTGAAATGCGATTTTAACGCTGGCCTCTTTCAGGGCCCATATTGAAATTGCCTCAAGTCCTTTTGCTAAATAATAATTCTGGCCCGGTCCGACTAGTCCCACCTAGAAAAGGAAATACGTGACACGCCGTGATGTAATGTGACAAACACACTGTGATTTGGTCACGTGACGTGGCGTGTCATAACATAAATTAGTGATGTCAATTTTTTATATTTTAATTTAAATTCTTGAAAATTTAGAAAAAAATATATAGAAAATTTAAAAATAAGTAAATAATGTTGTAAATATTATTTTTTTAGAAAATGTTGCATTTGACATTACTTTAAAAATTCAAATTACAAATATTCATTAGACTAAACTAAAGAAAAATCAGTACTACATGAGTATCAATATTACTGAACTTATACTAAAATAAAAATTTGAATACTCTAAACATACAAAAAAAAGTTGGATACTCTATATTTCATACCGTAACGTAACTAGTTCGCGTGATGTGACGTAACATGTATTTTTTACTAAAATACAATCACGTCACATATCATACGAGTCCCGTTACATAACATTAATGTGACGTTCCGTGACATAATTACATCGTGACAAGTTTTTCTCTAGTCTCACCCCTTTTTATTCCGCCCGTCCCGCTATTCCTGGCAGTCTACCAAATTGAGCTGAGTTTATTTCTAGTTGAGTACAAATTTAATCGCGCACCGTCTCTGCCCTCCTCGTTCCCAAGCTGCTCGCGCGCGGCGCGCCTCCCTCCTCTCGTCTCACCCAATAGCAAACTCGCGATCTCTTCCCTCTCCGTCGCGCCCCCCTCTCCATCTCTCCTCTCTGGCGCCGCCTCTCATCCTAGAGGCGCGCCACCCTTCCCAGGCGCCTCTCTCCCAGACGACCTCGGTGACAACCCCTCTTCCCGACCTTTCCCTGCTCCTCTCCATTCTTGGTAAGTGCTCCCTTCCTCCCTCTCCCGCGTTCTCTCTGATGGGTTATCGGGTTGTGGGTGTGAGTTAATAGTCCGAAGTTTGGTGAATAACTGAAGATGGGTAATCTCTCTCTCTTCCTCGCTCACTACACAATGCTGTTGGTACTTCCTGGTACTTCCTGATACCAGGCTCATGATGAGTAACTCATCCATGCTATGTTCAGGATTTCCCATTCAAATTTGGCTTGCATTGTGGTTGAAGAGTCTCAAGGCAGTATGTGCTGCAATTTCTTTGCAAAATTGTTTTTTTTTTCTTTTGTAATTTTTGAAATCCACAGTTTCTAAGGAGTTCCTTTTAAATTAGAGTTGAGTTTACCTAGCTTATACTTGTTCTAAGGTTTTTGTTCTTTTACACAGCAAGTTTCAAGTTTATATATTTGGTATCAAATGGAGGCTGCTACTCTTCGTTTCGGCTCCACTTGTTCTCTGAATCAGAAAAAGGCTTTCCAATTTTCTCAAAAGCTCTTGAAAGCCAGATTGCCTTTTACGCCTAATTGCCTCATCCAGAAAGAAAATTTGAATTCTAATAAGATATATGCTGTGAGGCCATCCCAAGTTAATTGGAGAATTGTGAAAGTTAGATGTTCCACTTTGGAACCTAAAGACACTTCAAGAGGTGTCAATTTGGGAATGACTATCAGGAGGAAAAAACTTGCTATTTTTGTCTCTGGTGGGGGTTCTAATTTTAGATCAATACAAGAGGCTTCAATTCAAGAGTCGGTTCATGGTGATGTCACCGTCCTTGTTACAGATAAACCAGGTTATTTTCTTTCTGAACTAACTATTATTTTTCATTACAAAATAAGTGCAAATTGAATTTCATTATCAGTGAATATTTCAGTGGTGAAAATTACTTGGGATTAGACATACTTTTGGAAAAAAAAAATAACGAAGTCTATTCAGCTTTTGTACATAAAACCAAAAAAATGTTCTGATATCTTCAGATCACCTAAATGAATATGTGCCCATGAATGTATTGAAATTGTGAGCCTCTCATGTCTGAACCCATACCTAGTGGAATTAAGAGTGGTTTATATGAACTGAATTTGTCTCATGCGGCTTTGATCTTTGTAGTGTTGAGTTGTTGGTCGATAGTGACCATGTTGATAATTTGACACATTTGTTATGGATCACTTATTGCTTAAACTCATTTGACAAAAATTAAGGTTGTTAAATTATGTTCGAGAAACAAAAGAGATTTTACTCTCGATAGGAATAAAATAGAGGAAGCATTGTTGTAGAAGATTATGTATTCCCTATGGAATTTGTTTACATTTTTGAATCTCAAATAGCTAGCATTCAATTGATAATACCTTTAGAAAGAAAATAATAAAAAGAAAACAAAGAAAGAAAAATGAAAACAAATATTATATGGATTCTAATTGGGTTAAGAAATTGGATGTTCGGCTGCTCGTGGAGCTGCTTATTACTGGTTTATGGGGCCTGTAATGTAGTGTAAAAATGCTGGTTTATGGTATCTTGCAAATGATATTATAGGTGATAGCTATTTCCTTTCCAGGTTGTGGTGGTGCAAAGTATGCCAGAAATAATGGTATTCCAGTTATTGTTTTTCCCAAACCTAAATCAGATTCTGATGGGCTATCAACTGAAGAACTTCTAATTATTTTAAGGTTTGTTTTTGTTATCTCGTCTTCGTTAACAAGATGAAAGCAATTGATCTATCTAATTTTGTTACCTATGTTATGAAACAGGAACTTTGAAATAGACTTTGTACTTTTGGCTGGATACTTGAAACTTATACCAGTGGAATTGGTAAAGGCCTATCCAAAATCCATATTGAACATTCATCCATCCCTTCTTCCTGCATTTGGAGGTAAGGGGTATTATGGCCTAAAAGTGCATAAAGCTGTCATTGCCTCTGGAGCTAGGTAATGTTCATTGTTACGCAATTGTGTCTTCAATTGTTATTAACTTAACAATTTCCTCTCTTGAGCATATAACTTTTAAAGCAAAGAGTGAATATGTTGGAATCAATTTTCTCCCGTCCATTGTTTCAAATTGCTAAAAGAGCAAATGCAAAGTCTAAGCATCCATCTAATATTGTTGGAGTCCATATACCTTTTTTTCTACTAAGAATAGATCACAGTGGTTCTAAAACAATCAGTAATTACTACAATTTTCTAAATGCGAGGATCTGCTCTATAGTGTTTTTACAGCAAGCAATTTTCAATTACTTGGTGATGTGACTTAAATTGTATGTAGCAAGCAAGGATCTAGTTTTTCACTGTCATTTGATTTAGATCCAGTTCTCTACTATGTCAATTGAATTTGTTATCAACTTGTTTTTTTAAAGTTTTGTAATTGTTTTCCAGATATTCTGGCCCGACTGTACACTTTGTAGATGAGCACTATGACACGGGTCGAACCCTCGCCCAGCGAGTCGTACCTGTGTTAGCCAGTGATACTCCGGAAGTGCTAGCTGCTAGAGTTCTTCATGAGGTAGCATCCAAGTGTTTTAAATTCTTGAATAGAGAATTATTATTTTGGTGTGAGATGACTCAAAATGCTCCCCTAGACTTCCAGTTTTGCTGTTTTAGTTTTGTATGTCCAGTTTTAGTTTGTATGTTTGTATTGTTTTGTTGGATTAGAGTTTTATGATGTGTTAAAGTGATACCAACAATGAAACAACTTTCTGGTCCATAGTCCAGAATTTGGATTGTTGAGTAATCTTAAGAAAACTTTTTATTTTTTTGGCATTGGCCCTTCATAATAGCAGCTAATCTTGTTTATTTGCTAACATGGGTATTCAAAATTCAGGAGCATCAGGTTTATGTAGAGTCTGTGGCAGCTCTATGTGAAGATCGAATTTTTTGGAGGGAGGATGGGGTCCCTTTGATCCGTAGTAGGTCAAATCCAGATGAATTTAGCTAATAGTTTATTACAATAATTTAGTGCTTGTGAATTTAACCAATATACAAATAAAATATTGAGATTATCTCGTGCCAATTTTGCTCAAAGGCATGGGTTTTTGTTGTTGGTCTTAGAGACGCTATTTGTTTTATATAATACTTGGAAGCCCATAGTTACTGTTCTTCATAATTACAGGGAGTTTGATTATGCATTTCTCTAATGTTAGCTTTGTTGGAGGATTTGTTACTAAAAACGTAGAGAAGTAGCACACCGGAAGAATGTTTTGTGTCTAATGACAATTTATGTGAGAATTCATTCTATTTGTCTCGTTGGCCGGAAGATTGTCAAAATTGTTAAACAGTATGCCTCTACTGGCATCTGTACAAACTGTTGAAACTTTTCGAGTAGGTGTACGAGTGCCACGAACTAGCAACTTCCTTGCCAAGTTTTGGAATTTCTCTTTTGTTTTTTTCTCACTGATAATGGAAGGATAGTTGCTGTTTGCACTAATCTTTTTATAAAGCCCTCAAGTCCATTTTCTGATTACTGAAACTTTCATAAACAACATGAAGAAAGTGAAAAAATAAATCAAACCACATATTTCACCCTCATATCAATAGTGTCAATTATGAATGTGTACCCCCTGGGTCCCTGAGGTGCAGTCCCTATAAACGGACGCTCAATATTAATTCTAGCTGGATCAAATTCAATTCGGTACTTATGAAAACTATAGGGATCCATTTTGAGGTTCGTGCCAGGCTAAAAAAATGGTCCAAATTTACTAATTGCATCTCAGGTGCCTGGGGGAATCCGAATTCGTCAAATATAGCATGTTAGGTTTAAAATGACTTAATTCATATTTAATTGTAACTCGTATGATTTATTTTTAGGACATATTTCTAACATTTTTATATTATTTGATTGTTTCATACGTGCTCTAATGTATAAATGTATAATGCCAAATAATCACATAACCCAATTCGAAGAGCTTTACCACTTTGATAGATGAAATTTTTGGATGTTTATCATAAAGGTCTAAATCGGTAGCTTTGCTTAATTGCTTCCCTTCTGTGTGGAAGACCTATGGCCTTTGGGCTTTTTATGACAATATGGGCCTTCCAATGCATGCATGATTTAAATTTGTACCCTAGATACGGATTTACCAGCAGCTCTTACCTATATAACAACCAACTTCGCCTGCGATCCTCCCCCATTAACTAGGGTTTTCGTTTTTCTTGCTGATCTTGCTCCGCCGACCTTTTTCATCCCTCAAAAGTCACAACCAGTTAAGTTTTATTAAAAATCAAAATGAATCTTATTGTTTGTTGAATTTTCTTGAAATATTATGAAATATTAGTGCTATATTGTACCGAGATTTTGGGTTATTGACAAGCCCTGGTCTTGAAATTGCCGCATTCGGCTGTAGCAATAGAAACAAAATTGGGGAAGAAAATCTGGTCGGATTGGTACTTGTTTGCAATTGCCAACCCGCTTACCGTTCTTCCCATATCATATCTAGTTTTCTTCGCAAGCTAAGCGCATATTTATTATCGTTGTAGTTCAAGTTGTTTAAAATCGGAACTGTGTTTTGCATACTGATGGCGAGAGGGAGGAGAAGAGAAGAATGGTGCATGTGTTAACCATTTTTAGAAAACCTTCTCGCATATCAAAGGCTTTTGTTTCTCCTTTTATCGATCTTTCTTTTGTTTGATTTGTTAAAAGGAATGGCTTAGCTTGAGCATCTTCCAGGCAAGCTGCGTTCGTTGAAACAGGTTGCGTCAAACGATGCTTACATGATTTATCTTTTATTTTAAGAATCTTAATTTTTTAAAATTTTCTAGTAGAAATTGTTGAATGCTATGGCGGCTCACAGAGTCAGTTAGATTTTCCCAGATGATAATAGTAATAAACGGCTTGTGTAATCCTGATAAATTTAAACCGAAGCAATTCTTGAGGATCAAAGTATAACTTCTGTTGAGTAACCAATTAAGATGTTAAACACTTAAACTAGTTGTTTTGTGTTATGAACTTAATTGAAATAAAATAAAAAATCTATTTTTGGATTGAATAAGAACTGAAATTGAATATACAGAAAATGAAATTTTGGGTTAAAATTGCATAATAAATGAATGCAAGTTCCAGAAGGTAACCTTTTATAGGCTGTCCTAGAAAATACAAATTTTCTCAATTTAAAGGTTAAAACTGCAAAAGATAAGAGAGCTCTCCATTTGATCCCTTACAACAGTTTTGAGTCCTGACACTTGCTCACTTCTCCTCCGTTGCCTTGAGTTGCAGCTGCTCTCCTTTCTCTAATTCTTTCTCCATTTCCCCATAACATAACAGTAGGGGATACTTAGATACGCAGGAAGAGTTGATTCTGTGAGTGTGGACCCCTTCTATCAGACTCACGTCTCGTATCACTGGCTCACTGCTATTTCCTCCATAACAGGCCCAAACTCATTTAATTTAATTGAATTTTGCCTCAGCCAATTAACAAGCTCATCCCAGCCTATTCCTCTACCAGTACTCAAAACTGACAAGGCTGACATTTTGAATTTATCGTCACAGGAATTAATATAATTTGGGTATTCTTGTTTTCGAAAATCTGCATGACTACATGTTATTTTTCAAAGTCATGCCAGATCCAGATGTCAACAAATTAATAAGGATGACGAATTGTATACGAAATATTACAAAATACATACTATTATCTCCAGGAAACTGCAAGTCTGTAATACAATAACCAGAATAAAATAAGTTGATAAATCTAAGTTCATATAGAAAATATTGAATATATTTCAATTAATCAAGTACTAAATACAATACGAGGAGGACACTAAAATAAAAATGAACTCTCCAATTATCCAATCACATGCGCCTGTACACTTTACTGGACACACTCTACTTGCTAAAAAAACTAACACTTTATCCTTCTTAAAAACCAAGCTCTTTTCAGCTCATTAACTTTTGGATTATACTATAAAACTGGATTTGACACATAATTAACGAGTGAAGCTCATTGAAAGCATCATGTCTTTCTCCAAGCTAAAATTTCTTGTCATATCTGCAGAGCTACTACCCTCACTTGACGTGTTCAAACTTCGGCCCTCATCCAATCTCTTGCAACTCCAAGTGTGAATAATGTGCTTCTTGGATCCCCGCAAAGCCTCGAGTTTCATTTCGACTTGTTTCATTGTAGGCCTTTCATCTCTTTTTAACCTTAAGCACATCTCGCTGAGTTCAACAACCTCTAACAATTCTTCTTTTGGAGCTGCCTCCACCATTTGTGGATCTAAAATTTCGACGAGTCGGTTATCTTTAAATAGAGAGATGAAATGTGGAATAAGGCTTTCTCCATCTTGTGACCTTGATGAAGAGGTCGGTCTCTCTCTTGTCAGTAATTCCACAAGAATCACACCAAAACTGTACACATCACTCTTTTCTGTTAATCGACCTGAGTAGAAGTACTCTGGGTCTAGATAGCCATATGTTCCTTGAATTGCTGTTGATACAGCTGTTTGATCAAGTGGAACGGATCTTGATGCTCCAAAGTCTGATAATTTTGCTGTTAGACCGTCATCTAGGAGTACATTTGCTGACTTGATATCTCTGTGAAATATAGATATGGAAGCAGCTGAATGGAGATATGATAAAGCTCTAGCAATTTCTAGTGCTATTCTCAACCGATCGTCCCATGACAATGATTGCTGGTCTCCGGCATGGAGATGACTTGAAAGGGTTCCATTTGAAATGAATTCGTAGACCAATAATGGTACCTCAGTCTCAAGACAGCACCCAAATAGCTTCACCACATTTCTGTGGTTGATTTGAGAAAGAATGGCCACTTCATTTATAAACTGTTCAATTTCTCTTTGAACGATAGCTTGAGGCTTTTTAATGGCCGCAACTCGTTGATCTGAGAGAATGCCTTTGTAAACTACACCGTGCCCTCCTTGGCCAACGATACGGCTCTTGTCGAAGTTATTTGTTGCCTTGTTAAGCTCTTCCAAACTAAAGATATTCATTCTTTCAGTATTATCTTTGCTAGAAGAGATAAGATGTTGTAGAAGCAATCCTTTGTTTTGCTTAAAGAATTTCTCTCTTTGCATTTTGGCCTTTCTTGCTTTTATCTTGCGGGTGAGTAGGAAAACCCCTAGAAAGAGAAGCAGCAGACCCACACCAGTTGTAACTCCTGTTGTTATGATTAAACCTGACATACAAATAATTCTTGTCATTGTTGAGAAAAAGACACAACTTCGAAGTTTGGCAACCGGTCAAATTGGGAAAACTCTGACAAAATGTTGTAATTTTCAAGATGTTCTCTTTCACGTCTTAGATTCAATTTCATTTGGATTTTTTTGTTCATTTGCTTTTTTTTTTATTAGGTCGATCTGATCAGAGGTTTCATCTCTCAAATGCCATTATAAACTCTAAAGTATGTACAATCAAATTGTTGCTTACTTGAAGCATTCTTTATTTTAATCTGTCCTTATCATGATTCAGTAATTTAATCAATTACTGTAAAATTTACTTATGATTTTGCTTATTGGTAATTTAAGCCTCTAACTTAAAATATTATTAAAGATTTAGCATACCAGAAAACAAGGTTATGAATTAGCCGACGCACAAAAAACAAAAAAAAAGAAGAGGACAGATGGTGAGGTATTGTACCAGCATATTTATGTGGGTCGTGCGAATAGCATTTGTATGTCCCTGCCTCATTTACACAGGTCCCATCGCATGGATACACTTCTAGGTGTTGGCATTCATCAATATCTACAGAAGTTGAGAAGAATTAAGCAAATTTAACCTCGAAAGTAAGTTTCATGATTAAGGAGAGCTACACAATCAAGCTCACAAAGAAACAAAATATATACAGTTTTGTGAAACAGTTTACCAGTAAGGACTCAGTGCCAGGTTCTGGCTTTTTAATTTGTGTAATTGTATCTATTTGTTTCATAACTCTTTTGTAAACACTTGTTGCTTCAGTTAGTAATTAATAAAACATTTAACGGGTTTGTTTTTGCTAATTTACATGATCCTTGAACAGAAACAGTAACACAATGTACCACTTAGCACTAATTGTTAGGTACCATGATCTAATAAATTGGTCAAAAAGGATAGGCATGCTCCGAAAATAATTTAAAAGGCGGCAATACTTAAAAAAAAAATTTCCAATGTAATTTTTTAATATTGGACGTATGAGAATGCATAAAGTTTAATGAAAATGAAGCAAATATTTCATACCTTGACATCCATCATCCACATAAGGATTCCCCTCATATCCCTCTGAACAATTGCATCTATATCCATTCCCATTTGTATTATCATAACACCAACTGTTGATGCTTCGACACGCAAACTGTGATGCATTCTTCTTAGCTATCTCGCATGATATACCTCCTGTACTGTTACTACCACTGCCGAACCACCAATCAAGCAAGGCTGGTATCTCACCTGATACTGAATTATCCCAAGGATGCTTCGAGTATAGCGGGCTGAGTAACTTTTGTCTCACATCTTTATTTTCATCAAACCAATCTTTGTCAACAATGAATACCTTGTTGAATTCACCAAATGAATATGTTGTCTCATTTAGTGACTCAAGGTGCACATCAAAGGACGTAAGCCCCACTGGCATTGATGTCTGACAGCAGCCAATACCCGCACATGTGTCGTCATAACCTGTCACATACAAAATTTTAAATTTTTATATTCAGTGTGGATTTTAGATTGTACAACTTATCAAAGCTGGTATTCTCAGGTCGGTACTGTCAGTACAAAACTGGAACCATTCTAATACTTACGGGTATCATATAGTATTTTTTTTTTTTTTTGGAGAAAGGGGTATCGTGTTATTGAGGGGTGGGGAGAAATTGAATTCAAAAGGCTCAGCTAGCCAAGATCTTATTATAAATGCTAAGAAATTAAATAACCGCAGCTAACATCATAGTTCAAGGAAAGAAGCAATAAAACTTGTAAAATTAACTGTATTCGGCCAAAATGTGACTGGTACAGTACACGCTAATTAGGATGAGTGCTGAACTTAACTTTATTGAATGGTTAGGTAAAAACTAGAAATTATTTTTCCTTTAACAACTTATTACAGTACCTGGCGTAGAATCTCGTACCACACAAACAGACGCGCATAAGCTAATAAGCGTATTATGCGCATGGAAAAGTACACGTGCTATGACACCACAACCAATGGCAGTGAACCGATTCTTAGATGAGATAGTAAAGGGTCCATTTGGCAGAAGTCCAGTCCATGATTCATTTAGATTTGTATCAAGAAAGCTCAACACTTGACTATTGATTGTGACAGTGCCATGAATCAATGATATATCCAATACTTCTATACTGCCATCTCCTAACAACAATCTAGGTGGTTGGAACGAGAGGTCACAAGTGAGGTTAAAACCAGGAAGGAAGCACCGGCTTTCGCCGAGGCCAAATGGGTATGGGATGCTGATGTTGCCACATGAGGAGGGGCAGTGATGGTTTAGATCTGCTGTTATAATTGTTGGTGATGCTAATATTAAGAGTAGAAAATGAAGAAATAGAAATAGTATAAATGGTAGTTGTATAATTTGCATTGATCTGGATTTGGTTGGGGAGGTAGGAGGAAGGGAATGTGGGGGTGAGAATGATGGTTGGCGAAATTGGGAAGTTGGGTTTATTCTCAGACATGTGATTTTTATTGAGAGAGTGTTAGTGTTGTAGACTGCAAATTTACTTTGGTAGGAGAATTCAAGATCAGATGCTTCCTCATTGGTTCTTGCCCTGACTAAACTGGTTATCTTGTAATTATTCATTTCAGTAATGGAATGCTGACTTCTTTTTACCAAAAAAAAAAAAGAATAATGCCTCCTCATTAAATAATACCAAATTAAGGGCGATAGTTGACTGAGACAGTTACTGAAGCAATTTCTCTTCATGTCCTTCGCTAGTGTTGTGTGCATATATGATACTGTCAATTATTGTCTACAACATAGATCTGATTTGATAATTAATTATATACATCTTTCTTTCAATTTTTTTAAGGGAAGACAAGGAGAGTTTTCCCAGCTCCACACAAGAAAGTTTGATCGATCCTAACCGCCGAATACACATCAAGTCATTCATCAAACGGCTCAGAATTATCGTTCTTTTTGTAAGTTAATGTCTGTTATGAGTTATGGTATATGTCGGATCTTCTGCCCAAATTTTTATTAATATACAAAAGAAATAATAAATTTAACAATTTATATAATTTTTTTTATGAAATTCATAATCTATCCAAACTGATGACATTGTCATCGGTTTCAGAAACTATAAAGAAAGCTAGAACCGATGACAATGTCATCGGTTTAAGCCAAGCACGATTTTTGATGCTTTCTGCACACTTTTTGAAACAACGAATGACTCAAATTAAAACAACGAACGACTCAGATTAAAACACTGTTTGTAATTATTACAGAGTTGCGCAAGTTTTCATCCAAATTAGATATTTTCATCCAAATTTAATTTAAAATAATTTTTCATTTTTTTTATTTAATTAGAAAATGTTATAATTTATTTTTTTATTAAAATATTAGAAATATTTTTATTTATTTTTTAAATTAGATAAAATACCATATAATTTGATTTATTAGAAAGACTTAAATAAATAACCCGGATCAATATTTTTCAGATCGGATTTTTCATGGCTGTAAGAAAAATTAAAATATTTCTTTGTGTTATTAGAAAAAAATAAAAATGCTTTGAATCTGAATTATTGATCCCGGTTCAAAAGTCATTTCTAGGTAAATACATAAAATATTATGGTCTTTCTATTTTTGAAAAAATAAAAATTTAACAAAAATTTGCGCAACTCTGTAATCATTACAAACAGTGTTTTAATCTGAGTCGTTTGTTGTTTTAATCTGAGTCGTTCATTGTTTCAAAAAGTATGCAGAAAGCATCAAAAATCGTGCTTGGCTTAAACCAATAACAGTGTCATCGGTTTGGATAGATTGTGAATTTCATAAAAAAATTGTATAGATTGTTAAATTTATTATTTTTTTTGTATATTAATAAAAAATTCGGGATCTTCTGCATAGCGGGTGAATATATTCTAAGAGGTACCAAACCCCACACACAAATTGGAAAGCTTATCTTTCTAAGAACACATTCAGTTTTGACTTTTGAATCTTTTGATGCTTCCATGAAATTACCGGATGCCTTCCCTTTCTTTTTACTAAATCTAAATTAAGGTGGATCGGTCTGGGTGCCGCCCGGACCCAAAACAGCATAGTACTGGAATGTCTTTATTTTTAAAAACTTTAATAATTTAATTTTAAATTTTAAGTATCAAAATAAAACCATCAGATATGATATATATTATTCTATTTACATGTACATAAAAAGTTAACACATTTTAGTTTTGTTTATATATGAATTAATAAGTTGAAAAATCAACATTTATGAAAATTGTTCACATTAGCGCATTTTTGCTAACTTTTTGTAACAATCAAAATAAAATTGAAATGTCATAATTTTTTACATATGCATAGAGAAAATAATATAAATTATATCTGACGGTTCTATATTGATAATTAAGATTTAAATCATAAGTTACTAAATTCTAAAAACGAAAGCATGATATAGGCACAAAAATGAAAACATTGAAACCCTCCTCTATCACTAGACTAACTTTTAAGCTCCCAACTTTCCTTCCAACCCACCATCTCTGTATATTTTTTTTCTCTGTTCAATTTTGCACATATTTCGGACAATCTGTGAAGAATCTTGCGAATCTAAAACTATGAATGACTTATACTCGATTTTTCTCTTCAAATGAGATCATATTGAAGTACTTCTGGGTTCTATTAGCTCCTTTTTTCTTTTTCTTTTTCATAATATGCTAGATATACATACTTGATCTGTTAGGTTTACAAACTTGATATCAGCACTTTACAGAGTTGTGTAGCAAACTTTATAGACTTTAAAGTTTGAATTTAAATAATTTGGTACAACAGCTGCTAGATCTAAAAGGATAAAATTCATAGATTACTTGTTAGATTTATAGAGTTGAAATAACCACTTTATAGACATATGGAGTAAATATTTACAGACTTGAAATCTTAGAATAAAAAGATGAGAGCGAATATAACTCGAAAATTTTCAATATGAATCTAATTTGAAAGAGAAAATTGAGTACAACACATCTTTGTTAGAAATATGAGCGTGATTGAATTGAGGAAAAAGAAAGTGGGTGATTAGAGAAAGAAAATATATTTTTTTTATTTTTGATATGTTAGATTTAAAAAGTTTTTAGGAACCACCTCTAAATGATAAAAAGAATTAGATTAAACCGGTTAGATCGAACGAAATAATTTTTTTAAAATTCATTTAAAAAAATTCAAAAATTAACAAAAAAAAACGTTTACGTCTATGATTAATCTTCTCATTTTGGTTCAACCGAACAAAACGAACTTTAATTCATTTTGTTTGGCTCGGTTGATAAGTTTATTTCAGTCGGTTAAATGGTAATTTTTTAAAACCGAATAAAAACGTGACTTGTCTATTTTATTTCAGTTTTAACCGAATTGAACCGATGAACACTCCTATGACGGAACTCAATTCTCCCCATTTGGTACTGAAACAAGAAAGTTGCAGTATAAATTAGCAAAATCTGCTGTTCATTTCAAATTTTTCAATCTAGTATCTACCAAAGGTGCTAAAATCCTGTAGGAGATACTCTGCAACAGATGAGACGGTATCACTTTCCGTGATAATGTGAGAAACGAGTTGGTTAGTTTAAGTGTCCAAATCAAAGTACAAAATGAGTGGAGACATTTGACAAAGACGCGATAAAGCGAGAAAAACACAAGGGTGGAGTACTAAATCATTTTTGGGCTTCGCTTTTGACTAAAAACATTTCTTTAATTACAATGGGTTGGGCTGGGATGTGGCCCCTGTGGGACCCTGGTTGACAAGCGGGGGGAAAGCCTTATTTGGCATTTTTCTTTCGGTTGTGGGCCCGTAGACACCTTGGCAAGCATTTTAAACTGGGTAGATTTGGGGAATCCAAATGTCCATAGCACTCTCGATAATATTTAGGTAATTTATTACTAGATTTAGATGAGGTATATTTGGTTGCAAAATAAGAATAGTTAAAATAGTCAAATTAAGAATAGTTATTTTTTGTCTTATTATAATAGTCAAATTTCAAAACTCTTAGAAATAATATATTCTAATAAGACAAAAATATTTGAATTCACTATTCTAGCTATTCTAATCCAATTAAACATGGAATAGGCTATTCCGAATAGTCTAACCTCAAAAATAGTCTATTTTCAATCCAACTAAACATGTTGTCTGACTAACACGGACAACAACTGATCGATAGTATTTAAATTCTAAACTGTCCAAAATACTAAATACCATACATCGTCTAGGTTGGCTGTTCTGCTGTAGGAATTTATTTTAATCAAAATTATTTTTTTTGGTATTTATGAAAATTATCTAAACTTATTTCCCTTATCAAAATTCACATGACGTAACTGACAAATACGTTGTAAAAAATTTCACGACACATCCAGGAAAGACGTTATTAAATTGAAATCACCTCATTCCAGAAACTTATTTCATTGTTTTTTTATTTCAAACTTATTTCATTGTTGGAGTGTTGAAGCACCAACAATTTTGATTTATATACAAAATATAGAAGGTTTTGAATTAATTTAGTATAAAACTAAGTAATATATATATATATATTTTTTAACACATTTAGTTGGTTTGACAAAACGAATCAGATGTTAAAAATTAAACAAGTCATTATCTCAAGTTGGCAGGCTAATATTTCAAATACTACCATACAGGGTGAGGAACGAGGATAAGTTAATATTTAATGAATAAAAGTAGAATATGGATAAAATTAATTTTAAGTGGGTATGAATATAAAAATATTTCCTGTATCGTGCCCATTAACACCCTTGTTGGATGCCTTTGCAAACAAGTGGACCAATTTACCCAAATTCACAAGTTAGCATTCTCTTACATGAAATTAATTGTAATTGTAAAATTGCTATAAATTTTGGATTGCATATTTTAGAAAAGAAGAATTCAAATGTCTTCATTGTGTCTTTATTTTTATATTTTTATATAAAAAGTTATAAAATTATACGTTGCAATAAAAATAGTTAGATCTGATCAATATATATAGTCTACATGTATATTAAAATTTATTACAATTAAATTTTGTTTTTATATGAACTAGTAAATTGTATAGATGACCAATGTCTATAAATTGTCCACATCTTTATATCTTTTGTAAATTTTTAATAATAATAAAAACAAAATTAAGATTCCATAATGTTTTGGATACAATTGAAATTTAATTTTGGATGGAATGTTTTGGATCAAGGCCGGTTGTATAATTGTTATCATACTTGCTTTGAGCTATTTTATCAAGTGCCTGTCGCTTACAATATCGTATGGAATATAGGGGGATTTTTAAACCAAGAATTCTAGACTATGGTAACTAAGAATTCTATGAGATTATCAAACAAAAACAAAAATGAGGTTATCAAAACAAAAACAATATAGTGACCAAGAATTCTATGAGATTACCAAAACAAAAACAAAAACAAACAAAAAACAATATGATAACTAAGAATTCTATGAAGTTATCAAAACAAAATTTTTTTTTCTGCATAACCGAAAATTCTATAAGATTACCATTTTTTTGTTGAAAATTTTATGAGGTTACCAAATTTGTTTTTTGTTATTCATGTACCGTGTAACCGAAAATTTTATCAGGTTATAATTTATATTTTTTAAAAGAGGTAGACGTAACCGAAATAAATTCTCAGTTTTTATGCTTTTTGTAATTTGAAAAATAATCACCCTATTTTGTGATTTATTTATTTATTTATGTTTTATAAAAAAAAAAATCCAATATAGGGAGTCCAGTCGAGTATAATTTTATATGAGTCTGCCTTAGATTTACGAGTTTTTTTCTAAAATCGCGCCAGATTAAAACAGATGGCATCTCAATGGATCCGAATTCGATTTTGCCAAAGTAAACAACCTAACATCGTGTTGCGTACAAAGAAGAATAGAACCCGTAATAAGCAGCTATTTCAATTCAAACTTACTAACATTCAACATTAGTTGCAATTAAGAGTGACTCCAATACTTTAATCTCAAAATCTTCATATTAGTTTTCAGATGATAGATTTTATTTGTTAATATTGATCAGTTGACGAGCTAAAAAATTTAGTTATAGAACTTTTAATTTTTAAATTCGTTTATTTTAAGAATGAAAATAAAAAATGACATACAAATAAAATAAACTCACCAACAAGTTTCCCCATCTCTTTATTCTATACAAAATAAATTGGGAATTTTATTAATAACTTGATTGATTGTGTAAATAAATCAAAATTAACACTTCACAATTCATTATTTGAAAATCCAATCTCCACCGATTTACCGAGCTCAAACTAGTTTTACACTACAATTATTGAAAAATTTCTCTTTTCACTCGGAGGAAGATTTTTATTTTCTCAACTTTTTATCCGAAGGACATGAATACGTTTCATTTTCACCTCTCCTTCGGAACCTCAACCAGAGCGAAGCTCTAAAACCCTAAATCCAGCGTCTCCAATGGCGTTCTCTCCAACTCTCTATACCACCACCATCACACCAGTACCTTCTCTCTCATTGCCACACGCTTCGCCCTCTCTCTCCGTCTCCGTACCATACTCGACTGCTTACTCCTGTATCAGACCCCGCGCCACGCCACCTGGCTACCTCTCGGTAATACACAGAGCAGTGGTGGAGGAAGAAGAGTACCGCAAGGCGCGTGCTGAGGTAAACCGAAAAGGGACGGAATTGGAAGGATTGTCGGTTGAGGGGTTTTCAATTGGCGGTATGGAGACTTGTATTGTTTTACCGACCTTCAACTCGGTGTTTGATATAGGCCGATGTCCTTCCCGGGCTGTGCATCAGGATTTCCTCTTCATCACACATGCACACCTCGACCACATAGTGAGTTCTTGTTCTGAGCTGATCTATGCATTTTCCGTTGAATTCCACTATATTATTTCCGTGGAGAAGTTTTGATACAGCGTTGCATTTGTTGAGTCAATTTTGTACTTATATTTATTTCAAGGGTTCTCTTCCTATGTACTTGGCTACACGGGGCCTGTACAGTTTGAAGCCTCCAACTGTGTTTGTGCCACCATGTATTAAGAAGGATGTGGAGAGACTTCTAGAAATTCATCGTACAATGAGCAATGTGGAACTTAATGTTGATTTGGTCGCACTTGATGTGGGTATGTATGATTCTTCAATTATTATTTATTTTTATAAATGTACTCTTGTTTTATTCTGGTGTTTTTATTAATTATTAATGGATTAATGGTGGTACGGTGTGCTGTAATCTCAGGAGAGACGTATGAAATTCGTAATGATCTTGTTGCAAGACCATTCAAGACTCATCATGTTATTCCTAGCCAGGTGATATTAAGAAAATAATTCATCTAATTTCTCTAATTTTGTCTAATATTGATAGACGAAGAGGTGTCAATAACATGAATCTGATTTTGTCTCAGGGATATGTCATTTATTCTTTGAGAAAGAAGCTAAAGAAGAAGTATGCTCACTTGAACGGCAGTCAAATAAAAAAGCTAAAGAACTCGGGTGTTGAGGTAAGTAGTATTTTTGCTGTCATGTTATTGACTTGTTACTACAATTCTATAGTTCAAGGCTTTAAGTTTTAAGAAACCTTCATTCTGACTAAACATTTTAACTCTTAGATCACAGACATGATTTTAGTTCCAGAAGTTGCATTTACTGGAGACACGACATCTGATTTTATACTTGACCCAAGAAATTCAGATGCCCTAAGAGCTAAAGTGCTAATAACTGAGGTAATGGTCTACTGGTCGGTGTAAATACAGGTGGCACACTGTACCAGTTAATACAAAAACAGGAATTTTCTAAATAGTTGCTAGCTTGTTGACAGGCGACCTTCTTAGATGAAGAGATTGATATGGAACATGCAAAGAAGCATGGTCACATGCATATTTCTGAGGTAACTTGATAATTGTCTTTGTTCTGGTTTACCTCACATGTGATATAATTGAAATGTTTAATTACATTAGGGCAATTCTAATGGTTAAAGGTGAATGTTCAATGAATGCATTATGTTTCTTTTTGGTAGATTATAGAGCATGCTAAATGGTTCAGGAATGAGGCAATCTTACTAACCCATTTTTCCTCCCGCTATACTGTTGAGGTAAATTACTTGTAAATCATTGGTCCATTAAAGTTGATAGTTCCCCGTAATTAAACCTTACTCATTTCTTACAGGATATTCGGCAAGCTGTTTCAAAGCTTCAATCCAGTTTATCTTGCAAAGTTGTTCCTCTGACAGAAGGTTTCAGATCAGCGTACACATGATGTATAACTGAACATACAAACTTGTTTCCTCATTCTACCATGTCTGTATAATTGTAATTTTCAATCAAGATTAATTACGATTTAGTGAAAAGAAATTTGCAATGGTACGGTTTTTCACTTTTTCTTGCTTGCATTTTTTCGGGCCTTGCTGCTAAGGTATAAAATCAAGCACAACCCTGGACGATGCTATCTTTATACGGTTTCTTATTTTCTTTTCACAAAATGGATAAAATGAAGTACCATTTTCTGTGTTACTAAGCTATCAATGCAAAAATAATCTCTAATGTTTTTCTAGTTTGGTGCAGTCATTTTAAGGTATCATTGATGTTGGGTTGTACTGCTTGGGTAACATCGTCTAATGTATTACAGCTTAAGTTAGGCTATGCTATTATGGAAACAAATCTGTTGTTATTTTTAAGAAATAACAGGATTCTGTGATTCTATTCACATATTTTTAAGCGTGAATTTTAATTAATTTTTTTTTCCTATGCGAATCTTAATCAATATTAACGGATGGGATTGAAATAGTAGGTTTTGTTATTCCTCAAGAATAACAACAAACTTATTTCCTGCTATTATATAATAGCGCGAATTGGTCTGTATTTAACAATTTGGTCTCTCTCGACCAGCTAAAACACATGATTCAATATAACATCACTATTTATTGCAACCAATAATAAATTTCGACAAATTTTTTTTTTTTGATTTCATAGATTTTCTTTAGAATATTGTTTATTTATTTTATAATTGTTTATAATTTTTTCACATTTTCAACTTTTTTTTCTTAAACGTACTTAAAATTACTTAAGTGTGACTAAACTGGTCACGTCACATTTTAATTACGGTTTAACTAATATATTGTGAATTCTCGCCATTTTAATTACAATACGGAATAATACATAAAAATTTAATTACACAACAAGTGATCCGAGTTATGACCCGTCTTCCCAACCAATCAGGTTAGTAGCGACTCATGGGCCACAATCGACTCGACCCAAACATTTCCGAAATAGCCGAACTTCCGTTCCGCGAAAATTATGCGCTACTTGATTTAAAAAAGAAGAAGAGAAAATTACGCGTTACTTCTAAACACACAACACTATGCCGAAGCACCACCAGAACACAAAACACACAAAGTTATCGTATTACGTCCACGTGCCTATTTTTCATCGGCTCTTGCATGTTCCCCAATTTTACCGCTAGTTCCGCGTCCCCCCGGATCCATAAAGGAATAGATCCGACCCGACACGGCGTATAAAAAACCTAATAAAAAATGAATAAACAAAAGAAACCCCTCCGCCCCGCATCTCCCTTCTAATTTCCTTGGTTTCTCATCGCCTCTACTCTCTCACCGCCAATCTCATTACCCTTCCCCTCCCTCATCACACGCACTCTCTTTTCTCTGGCTTATAACTATTAATCCCGCTCAATTACCCGCGCGAAACAGGTATTTTTAAAACTCGTGTAGTTTTAACCCTCCCCTTTCTTCTCCCTCCGTCCCTCTCTCTTTAGGGTTTCTTACTCGAACCCTCCTCTCGCTTTCTCTAATGTCTCTAGATCTGTTTCCCTTTCTCTACCTCTCCCTTGCAGATGGGAGACGAGGGGTCAGGCGACATTCCCTCCCCTCCAGCGGCCAAGAGGTTGAAGCGGGTGGCCGAGGTGGTGATGGTGCTCTCCGCCATGGCTGAGATGCGAGGAGGGAGAGATCCGACCCCCGTGGAGAAGGCCATGGCTGCAGAGGCGAGGGAGAGTTTGACTGGACTATGTGAAGGGTTTAAACCTAAGGATTTGTTTCCCAGAGAGGCTGTTCGGGCTGTGGTGGAGGATTTAGGGCTCAATAAGGATTCTGGTATGGTGTTCAGGCCACCTAGAGCTTCAATTGCTGACAGGATCTTGCAGACTAAGAGAAAGGTTTTTCAGTTTTGTTTCTGTTTGTTTGAACAATTGCTTTGGTTTGTCTTATGATAGTGAATTTAGAGATATCATTGAATAGTCAAGTTACCAGGGGATGTCTTTGGTAAAAGTTCGGCTGCAATCTGAATTTAACAGAGCCACATTCTTGTTTATTAAGAAATCAGCCTCTATTGCTGGTATTTTTGTGGGGCAATGATTGACTAACAGATATTCGCTTTGGTACTAGCCAATTATTCCATGCTGCACTCTCCCTCTGGTTGCAATCACTTGTACTGTTTCTTACTGGTTTGGTTAGTCTTTATGAATACGGAGGATGATATTAAATTCATATGATTTTGCTAGAGGACGATACTAAGTTCTTATTGCGTGTTATATATGGAACTGGATCCATGCATTAGAAGTCCCACCTTAACTTCAAACGTTATGTTTTTATATGCTATATCTGAAATTGTTATTAATCTCACATTATGTTCATTCCCATGATGACATTCATCAGAACTTCTGGACACTGTTTTTTTTGTTCACTGAAATACTAGTATATTGACCAACTCTCTTCAATGAAATACTTCATTCTGATAACTATTTAAACTATTTCAACGTTATCTTGTACAGCTGGAGGGAGCTCACGAAGTTCCCATGAACCAGTACTACCCGTCTCAGCATGTACCAGTAGCTTTTGGTGCAAGTCAAATATCAGTACCAGGTGGAGGGCATCACACCCAGACAGTTGCTACTTCTGTCCAGACTAGGAGGTCACAAATGAATGAAAAGGCATCTGGAATAGCAGTGTCTAATCCTTCGGGAGCCATTCCTCGTACTGAAACATCACATCTGAGACACAATGGGATGGCACATCTAGCTCAAGCTAGAGGTAATTAAGTTTTGTTTTTCTTCTTTAATTAACATGTGGTAATTACTGACTCTGTCTTGATTGTTTTATTCTGTATCTGCTGTTATATCGGACTTGGATTGCAGGACCCTGCTTTTCCGGTGCATTGCAGGACGGTAGCAAAGATTGGTGTGTTAATTTTAGATAGAACACCCTTACCGGAAAGCAGGTCCTGGTATCCAAGTACTGAATGATAGCAGAAATGAATGCAATACAAATTTCTGGATATTTTAAAATGATGATTTCCGCAAATTTTGTAGGAGAAATGGAAAATGTGAAATTCTGGATCCAACAAATCTAATAATACCATAAAGAATAAGTGTTGTGCATTGTGCTGTTATTAAAAACTTATTATTATGATTGAATGCCAGTGGTGATTATTTTCTTCCAACCACCAGTAGTTATTTATTTGCCAATTGCTTATCTGTTTACTGATTGTTTTTTTTTCTTTTATTCTTTTTTTGGTGTCAAATGCAGCAAAAGCTGCCAATCCCCATGTCCAACCTGATCCAAAGGATAAATTGGTGGATCACACATCTCTTAGGTCGACCAGTGCACCCCATGGAGTTAACAGCACCCGCTCAGCACAGAACAATGAAGTAAAACCGCCCGCAGTTCAACCTGGACCCCCCAACCTTCTTATCGGGCTCCCAGCCCCGCAAGGCATAACATTTGTTCCTGCCCAATCAATCTACTCTAGCCATGCTGAGATTTCTAAAAAGGTTCAACAGATTATACAGGGTCAAAGGGACTCCACCCACCCGAGCTGGACTCCACCCTCAAGTGATTATATGAACAAACCCCTTATCTGCCAAGCATGCAGTGTTGTTGTTACTGATGTGGACAGCTTGCTCATATGTGATTCATGCGAGAGAGGGACCCACTTGAGATGCCTTGAGTCAAATGGTACAAAGGTTCAGGTACCTAAAGCTGAATGGCACTGTCAGAGGTGCCTTGCAGCTAGCCATGGCAAAGCATTGCCACCTAAGTATGGTAAGGTGACACGTACACTGGGTACGGTAAAAGCTGTGACATCTGTGCGAAAAGAAAATCCACAGTTAAAGGATGATCAGAAGAAAATAATACCTAATGGAACTGTTACGAATCAGCCAAATACTGAGCCTGGTGTCAATAGTGGAAATTTGAATAATGTTCAAGTGGTATCTAATAATCCTAAAGAACGTGCAGTTGCACAATTGGCTGGCACAGTTGTCAAAGTTGAAAACCATGGCTCTCAAAATGGTCAATCTGGTAAGAGTGACATAACTGGTTGTGAGCCAAAGGAATCTTTGGGTGAAAAAGAGAAAGCATTACCAGAACAGCACCAAGTGGATAAAGATAGTAATCAGGCGAATGGAGTTGCAGCAAGTGAGAAATCTGCTGGTTCTGAAGTTTGTTGGGTTGGAGATGCTGGGGAAGTGATTGACGGGAAGAGTTACTATAGTTCATGTTGTATTAATCAAACTACCTACAAGCTTCAAGACCATGTCTTGATCTCTTCTGATGGTGAACGTTTTATTCCGTCAAAGATCAAGGCTAGTATCTGCTGTTTCAAACTCAAGTTAGTTTCAGATTTTACTTGCTATATTCTATCTTCTAATCAGATACTAAATTTATCTTTCTTTTGCTAAAACTCCGCAGTCTTTATGGGAAAGCAAGGAACCTGGTTCAAAATGGGCAGTTGTGAATCCATATTACCTTCCCAGTGACCTTCCTGAGTCTGTTAGCAGCTCGTCAGGTGGTGTTGAAGACAATGAGGTAAAGAGTTATGTATGTTGTATGGATGCAAATTTCTAGTGTTGTTAGTTGTTAGAAGACAGTGCTTGACTGGTACAGCACCATTACAATACTGAGAGGTATTTTAGAGTTTATCAGCCAAGATGTGATCTTTGCCTTCAAGCTCTTGTTTTTATCTAAAACCTAAATGCATGAAAAAAATCCAGAAAACAAATGTAAAAAAAGAATAATTACTTATCGCAACTGTAGGAAGTAATAACATATATACTAAGAAATTTATCATTTTGGATGCAAAAAATAGAAAGAAAGTGTATACTGTGTACAATGACATCCTTAATTTGATTGGCTTTGGTTGCAGGTGTATGCTTCAGATAACAAAGAGACGATTAATATTAACTTGATCAGTGGTCCCTGTGAAGTATTAACATCTGACAAGTTTCAGGAGGAGAATGAAAAGAGGCACCAATTAGCCGACTCGAACAATAATTCGCCTTCCATCTTTTTGTGTAGGTATGTGTATTTCTGCTTGCAAGCAATTGGAGGTTTAATTCTTTTTGTGGAAGATGAGTTTTAAGTTGTGTTATGTTGATGATTGTACAGATGGAAATATGATGACACTAATGGGATTTTAAGGCCGCTTACCCATTAACATCGAGGAAATTTGAATCAGCAATAATATCTGTAACTACATTCTTATCTCTGTCTCCAAGAAATGAGGTTTGTTCTTACTTTCATGATTTCAACTTTATAAGCTCGTATAATTTCTTTGGAGTAAGGCTTAGGTGCTATGGATAGCATAAGGTCTTCCGTGCTACGGTCTCAAAAACCTATCATATAAACTTCAAACTTCAATTTAAGTAGCTCAGTAAATTGGCTATATAATGAACTTGCAGAATACCAATTTTTACTATATTTTATGATTTATGAAAGATGACAAAAAATGGCCTAAAACATTGGCAATTTTTTTTTTATTTTTAAGCCATTTTTTTGTCATCTCTCATAAATCATAAAAAATAGTAAAAAAGTTTCATAAATAGTAAAAATTGGTATTCTACAAGTATTTCTTTGATAGGTTTTTAGTCTACTGAACTACTTAGATTGGAATTTGGTGTTTATACGGTAGGTTTTTGAGGCCGTAGTACGGACAACCTTATGCTATCCATAGCACCTAAGCCTTGTTCATTTCTTTGTGCTATTCTTATCAACATCTGATAATTTTTTTTGTAATCACAGGTAGAGAACTGGCCTGGATGGAGTCGAAGAGTGGCTGGTGCTGTATGTACATTATGTAGCTCTTGATAATTTTAGGTCTCTAGCTAGTCCTTGTATTAATTCAATCTAATTATTTGACATAGATGCTATAGTGTTTGCTCTTATATGGAATACCAGCCACTGGGCTGGGGGCTCCATTTTACTTCCTCATAGAAGTAAAAAGAAAGATAGTTTTAGGCTTGGATAGTCTGTCTACTGTAATCATAATTTTTTTGACTGATGTTTTCTCTGATTATTTCTTGTCTTCTCTCTCTCAATTTTTTTCTCTTGTTACCAAGTTCTACAACCTTACATATTTCAGAATTAGGTTATTAGACTTGAATTGCTGCACTTGTTCACTTTACACAGGAAAATTGCGGCGACATTGAGACATTTTCATCTTCTCCTCTCATTTGCCTAAAAACAAATTATATCAGCATGGATTCGGTTTATTACGTGATTGTGACAAGTCTGTGAAAGTTTTCATTTGGATGTTGCGGATACTTTACGAAAATAAGATGCACTAGCAAGTCATGGTACTAAAGGTGAAGGTGTTAAAAGATAAAGATTTAAAGGGGCACTATTGGTGCTTGAAGGGGACAAGATGGGGATATAAAGCAAGAATGATTCATTGTTCAATTGATCTTAATTCAACCTGTTCACATCTGTTGTGATCACAACAAGAGAATGCAGTTGGAGCCACAATTGGAGAAAACATACATTATCAAACTTTTACTTCCACACGTGTCCGACCTTTTTTTTTTTTTGCAAAGAGATGATTTGAAGTCGAAAGCTAGAAGGACCTAATAATACTAAGAGGTACATTTCTGTCACTTCATGCCCGGTCGTTATGTCTCCAAAATCATATGAACTTTATCTCTTTTCCGGTTGGCCGGTTTCTTCAAAATTGCTACCAAATATCATATTTGGTAAACAATTGAAGTTTTAGATGTGCTCTGATTTAAAAACTATGTCTATTGTTTAGGTACTTTTGATAGTAAATCTTAAGTTTTGAACATAAACTATGCCTACGCAGATCGCTTGAGAATCTGTGTAGGCTCTTGTACTGCATATTATTAAACCGTTCAAGCCAGATATACAACATCCCCGTAGACAATTATTTGAGATCCGATATAGACCTGTATAATTTTAATATAATAAATACCTTTGCCGGTACGACTTGGATTGGAGTAGGGTTCGTTTTTTCTTTTTGAACCTTACAATGTGGAATAAACACAGCAAATTCATATAGAAAATATCTTTCTAAATACATCAGCGAATCAATATGATATCATCTCTTTGTTTTAGATTGAATGGTCAAAATTAAGAAAAGAAGGTCCCGCTTTCTTTATTAGTGATGATACACAAGTCATCGTTGCATTTCCGTATCATCAGACACACCTTGAAAATTGTAATTGTACAAGTGTTAAACATAACTAGAAAACATTAAAAAAGAAGCTTGCTAGCGTTTACAATGAAAATATTTTGAATAACTAATAAGAGTAGAACTAGGGTGTTCCTAAGTTCACCAAACCTCTTTGTGAACTCAACTCTAAAACTTATCAAGTTGGTTTTAAATGACGAATTCAACCAGTTGAAATCATTATACCTTACGAGTGATGCGTCTACATGTAAAAAAAATTAAAAATTAAAAATAATTTTGTATAGAGTCAAGTGGTAAAAAAACGTTCAAAAAATGAATGCACTAAAATTAATTTATAAAACCTTCTAATTTTGATTACTTGACTTTATACTAAATTAATTTGAAACTATAAAATTTTCACATGTAGACACATCACTCATAAGGTAGAAGGACAAGTCGATATATTTTAGAGTTGAGTTCACAAAGAGACTTGATAAACTTAAAGAACACTCTAGTTTTACTCAAATAGTAATTAGCTTAATGTTAAAAATACATAATTAGACGGTTATATTTTGATGATTATATATTTAAAATTATTAACTTACTGTGAAAAATAACTAATTAAATGTTTATACATATAACAATCCTGTCAAAAAAAAATTTAATTATGTAATACATTCAGAAATGGACATAGGATGCACAGACTTTAACTCATTTTCGTTACTTTCTGCTATATGATGTAATAGGAGAAAATAGTTCACCAGACGTTTTCTTACATGAATTGAGAGTAGGTCCGATGCCTATCGGACCTACCTTAGTTCGATGGGTGAAATGACCATCAGATATGCATCAAAATTTGTGCGAACTCATTATAATCCGTGTAAATATTTTTCAGTTTCTATGCACACAAATTTCGATAATAATCGTACGGTGTTAGAGCTAATTGAACCTAAAAGTAGGTCCGATGCCCATCGGACCTACTCCTATCTCTTTATCGATTATTAAATAGTTAAGTCTATTTGACTTTTTCTTTCTTTTACTTTCTTTCTTTCTTTGTATTTTTTTTTGGACATGATTCATGCCGTAGGCGGACTTTTTCTTTCTGAACGCACTTGACTGACAGTTTTGAGAAAGAAATGAAGGTCATGCCTTTGAATAGGTACACTTGACTGACATTGTAGGCATAACTTTTTTATCATTTCATTGTTTTTAAATTCACGATGCAATCATACAAGCTTGTCAACTGATGTGATAATGAGTTATTTAAACATATCAAGGCAGAAGTCATATATATGAAAGTCGTATGAAGTCGTCAACCCAGAAGAAATATTGTAAATTGCTAACCTAGTATTATTATGATTCTCTTAGAAATTACAATCGGAATAGTCTGTTTGATGTATTGTCTTTGGATGAAAAAATGCTGCTCATTAGACTGAGTCCAGTTTTTTTTTTTTTTTTTTTTCTGAAATTCGAATTTAAGTAGGCTAACTTTGATAGTCTGCACCAATTATGAATCAAAAATGAGATCTTGCATTATTGTAGATTGCAAAGCGGACGCTCCATGAAATTTATATGCCTAAGAGTGTTAAGTCACTTCATGATTTTTGAAATTTTTAATTAAATATGTTGAAATTTAATTGATTTTTTATTTCTTTGAAGTTTTTATATAGTTCAACCTCTCTTATAAAATGTTAGATGTGTGTTTGTAGTCTAGTGGTTAACACTCTATTTTATTTTTGAGAGGTCTTGAGTTCAAATATCTCATTAGCTACAAATTAATGATTATGTATTTTAAATTTTAGCCTTCCTAACTAAATTTTCTAGTTCTGCCTCTAGCTCCAGCTCAAAAGAAAGAGCAACAGACGATATTTAAGAGATTTTAAAAATCTAGTCACCGCCACTGTTTCTCCTCCCCACTTTTCTTTTTTCTCTCTAATCTTTTTTTTTTTTCTCTCTAATCTTTTTTTTTTTTCATTCTTCTAGATCTTATTTTAGACATAGCTCATTTCCTCTCTCTTAGCTCTACTTTCTTGAATAGAGAGAAGAATGAGAGAGGAGAGAGACCTGAGCTGAGCGGAACTGATCAGAGACAAGATCGCGATATCGTCGGAGTTCAGAGTATTAAATCTCTACGTAATCTCAATCGGAGTGCGGGAGAGTAGATGCATTCATGCATCAGAGCGCAGTGGTGGTCGAAAGAGTGAATCCGGTCATAGAGAGCGATATGGTTTAAGATAATAGAGAATTATGAGTGTATATAAGTGAGATTAATAAAAGATTATAGTTATTTAGAATAATTTGGAAAATTTTGCAAGAATATAAAATTAGATGTTTTTCATTTGGCTCTTAAAGCAACTAGCTTAAAATAACAATTATGAATCCAAAATTTGGATAATTAATTAACGAGAGTTTTCGAGCTGACAATTGCAATCTGCTAGTGATAATGTATTAAATGTAAGTATCTAACGATCGTAATTAATTTGATTAAACAAACATATTACGTAAGGGGACCTGCCATAGTGATAATGTATTAAATGTAAGTATCTAACTATCGTAATTACTTTGATTAAACAAACATGTTACGTAAGGGATCCGACTCTGCTGCTTTTCTGAGAGAAAAGCAGCCTGCTGCTTTTCCGATCTCAACCATTCAAAATTTTCAATTTACGCATTTCGATAAAGTAACTTTTCCATGCACAAATCTCAACAAATTTGAATGGCTGAGATCGGAAAAGCAGCCTGCTGCTTTTCTCTCAGAAAAGCAGCAGAGTCCGATTCGTTACGTAAGGGGACCTGCCATAAGTTATTCTCTGTTGACTTTGTCAACAAAGAAAAGAGACCGGAGGTGCTAGCAATGACTCATATCAAGAGAAAATATCTTGCCTTTCTTTATATATGCAAGGTAAATTGAAAGTGATTTTCCTCGCATAAAAGTCAATTCCTCCAAATTATATCTAATGGCTCGCAGCTGATGATAATGCACACAAACGAAGCAATCAAATACATATATAAAAAAAAATACATATAAAAATAGTTGGCATTTATATATTTTCGTCGTCAATGCTGTAAATGTTTATAGTTTTGAGGAATCTAATCAGGAACACGCAAAAAAATGTTTAACGTTTGTGTTATTTGTCAGCTAACTACAATTATATATGATCATAATTAATGACATAGTACACACACACACACACACACACTAACTAATTAACACTTGGACGATAACATTCTCGAATTAAGAGGTAAAAATTGATTGATATTAAATCCTTAGGTAGACAAAGTAAAAAACAAATGTTTTCGAGTAACACTGAATCACATTTTTTTATTATTCTACCAATAAAAAAATGATTTATCTTGTTTTTTGAGTAAAGATTGGAGGTCAAGCCACCCAACTATTTAATACCTTTGTTATTATAACAAAGGATTTTCCCCATTTGGGTTTCGAACCCATGACCTCTATTATAAAAAAGGGATTTATCTTTGTTAATATTTCTTAATTGGCCATGTTTAATTACATTGAGAAAAGTAGGTTCATGCTAAATTTTGATGGCCGGAGGGGATACACAGAGATATCATTAACACGAATGTACCTTCACATAATATAATTCTATCCACTCATCACAAGGCAGAGTCATAGTATAAAAATGGAGTCAGTTGACTCTAATTTTTTTTTTTCAAATTTTTTAATTTGTAACTTATTTTCTAGATAATTTATAGTAAGAAAATTTTATATTATTAATTTTTATTTACGTTTACTCTTATAATTTGAAAATCTGATTCCTTCTCCTACTCAATAATGTTTCAAAAATTTCCTGTCAGTTTATCAAGGCAGAGGAAAAATTGAAACAAGTAGAATAATTTTAGTATAGGAACTCCCAGGACTTAAAATTGTATACATTCGATGCATATAATATCATTTGGTGTTTATAATGGTGATTTTTTTTTATTCATGGCATTATAAAAAAATAAATATGATCATTTTTGTCAATATATCCAAAACTAAATAAGATTAAAATGAATTCTAACGGCTCACAAGCAAAAATAGACTAGCAAAATCCAATTTCACTAGGTTGTACTTCAAGCTTTGAACCGTAACGAATCATTATTTCGTGGTTAATTTTAAACATTTTACAAAAATAAAGCTATGATAGGGGTGTCAATGGCACTTTTTACCCGTTTTATTTCGTATTCGAAAATACGGATAAATGTAAGATTTTTTTCATTAGCTTATACGGTATAAGTAAGGATAACAAATTTTTTTTGTTATCTTACCTGTTTTCGTATAAGATAATTTAAAAAAATAAAATTATATGTATAAATTAATATATATTTGTATGAAGATGATATATGATACAATAAAGTTGTGTATTTTATTTAATTTTCATAATACAAATTAGTTGCATTCATTTTTTTTTCTTGTTTTGAAAAATATTTTATCGAAAACACAAATCGAAATATCAATGACATTTTTTAATCCCTTTATCCTATCCGTACCGTATTCGAAGAGACGGATAAGGATAAAGATTTCTTCCGTTATTATAACGGGTACGGATATGAAAATACCTCCACCCAACCTGTGTCGAATCCGTTGACACCTCTGGCTATGAATTTTTATTTTTATTTGGTTGGTGAATGGTGAAGTGGTCCCATAGTACTTGACCAATTGCATTTTTTAATGGATACCATTAGCAAGGTTATTTCCGCGGTATGACTGACACAATGAAAATTGTACTTTGAATATTAATTGGATGATTTTTCAGCCCTTCACTGCTGAGTCCTGTGGCTTGAATTTTATCTTAGATTAATATATTTTTTATTATTACATGGTAGATTAATAAATTAATACACAAGTACTCGACCCGTATCTTCTTGGCACTTTACTGTGTAAAATGGTCAGATTGGAGAATTTGGAGACCGAATGGACCGCATTGGATAGATTTTTAGATAAAATATTTTGACAAACAGGAACGGATTTATAATTTCTGCAAGATGAACAGAAATTGAGTTAAATTTCATTAATAAGATTCAAATTCATTAACTAATCAGATATTAGATTAAAAAAACTAATAAAAAAAGTTCTTACATAATAATAAATAACAAAAATAGTCTCTTGCATAATAAAAAAAAACTAAATAGTATTATTTTACATATTAAAAACAACAAAAATGACAGGGAACGAAATTAATTTTTGGTAGGAGGCTTATTAAATCAAAATTACTTCTCAAAATCCGAAGAGGTTGACAAAGCGGTTATTAATAATTATTTATCAATAAATTTTAAGAGTCTCCAATCCTGTAATTTCAATTGATAAGACCCACTAATATGATAAAGAAAGCGATTTCTGTATTGTAAGGATGAAGATGCTAAAGCAATTATTGCAAATACATTTTTTATTCATGAAATTATAAAAATTGAATTTGTTTACCAAATTAACGATTTAGTGAGAATGTTTAAATCCTTGCTGATATGACAAAGATAATTAATTTTTAGGATTGCTAATTTATCAATTGCTAATATTTGTATCTCTGAAGTTAGAATTTACAAAGTCTGATATGACACGAGTTGTGCTCACCAAATTCTCTTGGTGAGCATAACTCTAAAGACTTACTGGATTGATTTCAAATGACGAATTCAAATTATTGAAATTGATCTACTTCACGAGTGATGAATGTACATACAAAATTTTGAAAGTTTTGAATTCCATTAGCACAAAACCAAGCAGTAAAAAATGGATATTTTATAAGTTATCTTATGCATTTATTTTTCATCACTTCTTTTACTTGATTTTGTACTAAAATGAATTCGAAAATTTCAAAATTTTGCTCCACTTTTAAATATAATGCTAATTTAGTAAGATTACTAAATTAACAATTGCTTCAAATCAATTAAAATTACAATTCTCACACCAGTTTCAATTTTATTTACAAGTGAGGTCGAGTTAGCAATTTTACTAAATATTCAGTAATCTACATTTTTGTAATTGAAATTGCAAGTGTAACATCAAAATTTATATATATTTTTTTAATAAGTGAGGTTAAAATGCTCTTAGCTCTCTTTCAGGGTCAACTATGGTAATTTTTGGACAAGCTGTTTTGAAATAAAAAAAATTAGTTTTAGGGTTAGAATATACTGAGATGGTGAGATGAAACAGTAGTACAGTTGGCTAAAAGAAAAAAAATTCTAAAACTTTGATTACTCAAAGATTAAAATTTCAAGCTCCGCTAACGACTTACACAGTTTTTACAAAGCTTAAAAAAAACAGAGAGTTAGAATATGCTGGAGAATATTACAAAAAGTTTTATTCCACGAACTTTACATTTCAGTTATTTCTTGAAAATGTCAATTTATCTATGTTTAATATATAAATACATAAGAGCGAGACTTGCTACTTTACAAAGTGCACATCAATTCGTATTGTAAACTCAATCTTTTAAAATCAAAATAGTTAATCAAAACCGTTCAATGCGATATTTATATGAAATTGTATTTAGAGATCAAATATTATATTTTTCAGAATTTATTTACTATTTTTTAAAAATTAAGTATAAAATCATCAAAATTAAAAATTCTGGACCAGACAAAAATAGTGATTTTTAACCCATAAAAAAATAATAAAAAATATAGGAAAAAAAAATATAAAATTCGATCTGCAATTGCATATTCATATAGTAATCATGATAAATAATTTGAATTAACTATTTAAACTTCAAAATAATATATATACACATACATATACACACACTCACATACATATCTCTACACACACACACACACACACACACACGTATATGAACCAATTCGCGCTTTGCAAAGTGTCAAAGTCTCACTCACACATTAAACTAACGACCACATAATATAAAAAAAAAAGTGAAAAAAATATAACAATGACAAATTATGGTTGTCGATTTGTTAGCTTCTGCATCATCATAACATGAAATTTGTATTTCAATGTGCATTTCAATTGCGTATAAATAAATTATTGCTCAAGTGTTTATCATGCTGTAACTTAATTTTACGAATTTAGGCTGTAGTTTCTTAAAAATAAAAAAATAATTGAATATAATAATATATATATATATATTTTTTTTTTTGCGAATTACCACGAAACTGTAGATTTGGAAAAAAAAAAAGTTCAACTTCAAATTAGGCTCTATTTCTTTTTCAAATAGGAAACTGCCCAATTCAAGATGAAGTCCCCCTTCCAATCCTTTGCTTACGCCGATAGAACCGGACAAATCTGGCTACTGTGATGTGAGATCTGAATTTTCTGAAATCCAAGAAGAATTAACGGTGTTCCTAAAATTTCTGTAATTTGGATCCAGTCGTCGAACTGTTCTGAGATGTGTGCGTAGAAAAATCAACTGTTCTGAGGTGCTTGCATAGAAAAAGTTGAACGCCTGAGATCTCAGATTTCAGAGATTTTAGGAAATTTCAAATTTCAGCAGATATAAATTCTGTGATGTGTGATGAAGATTTTTCAGGCGACAATTTGTATTATCCAGATTCCAGACTGTAACATGTGGTTTAGATATATGCTTCTTTTCTTGCTTGTCTAATCAATTAACCTCTGGACTAGTCACTAGACCAATAAGATCTTAAACTAACAAAAAATATAGTTAGAGATCCAACATCATTGCAGTCAGATGTGGAAAAGTATTTAGTTTTGAGTGAGACAACTAAAACGATGTTTTCTTGTGTATGATAGTTATGTTGAACGGAAGTTGTTCACAGTTTACACAAGGAGTCATATTTAACATTTTTTTGACAAAGGGGGTTATACCTAAGAGAAAATATTTAAGTTTTTTATGAGGAAGTTTTCGCCAATGAGGTCAGAACATGTACATTTCTACTAGGGATGAATTCAGAATTTTTGTCAGGAAGAGATTAAAAAATTATCAAATCGGATTTAAACAACTAACTGGATTTAAACCCATTAACTAATTGGATATTCGATAAAAAACAATGCTTTAACTTATATTTTCTAATGCTCTGACTTGTAATTTCTGATGTTCATACTTATAATTCTAATTACCAATCACAATTCAAGAAATTTATTTTAATTTTAACCCTAAATTTAACCCAAATTTACCAATCAAACATTCAGAGGGGGCAAAAAAAATTTCAGGTAAACCAAAGTCGGTCGAAACCGATAGATCTTCATTAAAACTCAAAATCCAGAAGGGAGAGCAGCTGTCCCCCAGTACAATGTGGGTCCGCCCCTGATCTCTATAATTGAGAACAATGATCTCTTCTATTCACAATTTTAGCAATTATTTCTCAAACAATGTTTCCTCAACTTCAGTATTTGTGTTTTATTTTATATTTTAATAGATTATTTTTGACATTCCCGCAATTTGATGATGTGTCAATTAATTTTAGTTAAATTACTAAATAAGCAAGCTACAATTGATATAAATTTCTGTAATAAATGTTTTCATTATCATATTAATATTTGCAAGAGAACTATATATTTTCCGGACTTAACCTGAACAAAACTACTAAGGAAAAACAATAAATATTAAAAATGAGGCAAGTTTAAATAATTTTTATATTCAGCAATTTTTCAATACAAACAAAACACCAAAATTGTGAATAATGATGAACAGCATAATTAGTCTCGTGATAATTCGCACACAGACACAACAAAAATGTATATTTTAGAGGTTAAATTACACCTTGGATGTCTAATTAAACAAATATACAGAATAAAAATATTGAAAGAACTGCACATGAATCGTTCGATCAAATAAATAAAAAAAATATAAACAAAATCAGATGGATAAGAGTTTAAATAATATCCCATATGAATTAAAAAGTTAAAAATGTAATCGCTATACATGTAGTATATATTATCATCCGTCACTTAAATTTTTGCTACCTATTACAATTGATGTTAGTAAAAACAATTATTTTTTACTTACTACATATATTTTTTTTGAGTAAAAATTAGAAATCAAATCATCTAATTATTTAATATTCATAAATAATTACTTCTTCCGGATTTCAAACTTAAGACTTCTCATACGGTGAGCACTGTCTTTGTTACTAGATCAAAGACTAATTGCAGATATTGAGGATTTTATAGATGATCTTTAGTTCTTAATAGTGGATAATTTTTAAGATGCTCTCTAAGAGAGATTTACTCCATTTCATTGATTGAAACATCTTGCATGTATACTTCATTGATGAAAACATCTTCCATATTGAGGTAGGCTTTAAGTCTTAATCACTTTTTTTTGTTCATTTAGTGGGTTAATTAATCGAGATACATTTTGAGAACTATTCCGGCCCTAATAATTGTCATTTGTTCGTGCGAAGCTTCATTTAGAGATAATAATTGTCATTTGTTCCACGTGTCATTAATGGCACCTTGGAAGGAAACCCATTGTAGATATGAAGCTGCACATGGTCATAAACAAAAGATACTATCCTTCAAAGAGTATGAATTCTTGTGGCAGTTTTTCTTGGATATAGGAGTCGAACTAGAAAATTTCTATAGAGGAAGTTAAAAATTAAAATGTACAAATTATGGCTAGTGAAAATTGTACTCAAGATTTTCACAATTATAACATAAACTCTTACTACTAGACTATAAGTAGACATGTGATAATTTATGAAATGAGATCGATGGACTATATAAATTGTTTCAATAATATTCGTGTTCTAATTATGTTTCACATTCTTATCTCTGTTCTTAGTATAAATAGTTGATCCGAATCGCTTAACATGATCTACATATTAAAATATGCTTAATTATAACATAAACTCTTACCACTAGACTACAAGTAGACATGTGATAATTTATGAAAGGGGCTAGACTATATAAATTGTTCCAACAATATTTGTGCTCTAATTATTTTTCACATTCTTATATTTGTTTTTAGTATAAATAGTTGATTCGAATCGCTTAATATGATCTCTATATTAAAATGTGCTTTGATTTTAAATTTTATTTTTGATATATTCTTACTATTTTTTTAGAAAGGTCCAAATATGATTGTTTTTGGACCATCCAAAAAACACTTTTTTTTGTACCTATATATTTAGAAAAATTATAATTTTATTTTTAAAAAATATAAAATTTGGTTTCCAAGTACATTTTAATATGTAGATATGTTGAGCAATTTAAATCGACTGTTTGAACTTTAAAAACAGTGATTATAAGCCCATAATTGAGGCATGAAACAATATGGCCTTTTAATTAACCCTAATCGTTAAAATTACATCGTGATGACCCGTATTACACAACACAAGAGAAATATGGTTACAGAAAGCAACTAAAAAATAATTCTTCAGTGGAAAAGGACTTGCAAGTTGCATGCATCTGTTCCTCGTTGGCTGGCTGGATGCTTTTTTGTCCTCTCCATCATTTATTTTTTACAAGAACCCCAAAAAACATATGAATTACACCAATACCCCTCAGATTTTGATCATTAATTGGAAGTTTGTAACCAAATTATTTCTGCCATTATACCACATTTGTATTCCAATCTAATGCGCAGACCTGCTCTGTACTGCAGTAGACTTTTTTTGTTTAAATCAGAACAAAAATCTTTACTTGAGTAAGTGTTTTTTTTTTTTTTTTTTTAAAATTACAGCTTGAGTGTTTGATATATAGCCTTCTTCATTTTCTTTACTTTAAATAAAGAAACGGAGAAACTGCCTAATAAAAGTGTAATTAAACCGTCGTTTATCATGATTAACAGTAAATGACGTTTTTGCCATGACCCAAAACAAATTAAGACACTGACATTGCAGTCTCCTTGTTCTAACTTCAAACATACAAACTCTTTCTTGTCTTCTTTGATTAAGACTTGCCTAGTCTTAGCAGCATACCATAGCATCAAATTATGTTGTCTTTAATATCTTCTCACTTCCACCTACCTATCCTTACATAGCACCAATCCCTCTCCTTTTATATTAATATAGCCCTCTGCTCTTCATTAGATTCTTCCTTCCTCCAACTCACCTTACCCCCTTCCATCTCTCTCTCTCTATCTCTCTCTCTGGCAGAGATGATTGTTCTTGGTGTGTTGCTCTTCCAACTTCTTAACATAAAATTACTTCTAGCAATCTGCCTCACAAACTGTAGTACAATAGACATCCAATACCCATTTGGTACCGACATCAATTGTGGTGCACGCCAAGGATTCGAACTCACATGCAACCAAAGCTACCAACCTCCCAAACTATTCCTTGCAAACAATTCAGTCGAGGTGCTCAACATATCTTACTCTAATAGCACCATACTTGTCAGATCAAAAGTAGTAAGCACTACCCAATCAAGCTACAACGACTCATGGCCGGTCTTGCCATCAAATGGGCCCTACACCATGTCAACTACGAAGAACAAATTTGTAGCTGCCGGTTGTGGTACTCTTGCGCAACTCAGTTCTCTTGATCAGCAACCTCAACAAGTAATCAGTGCTTGTGTATCGGTTTGTGTGAGCCAGACAGAAAGTACACCAACAGATGGATCATGTACCGGAATCGACTGTTGCAAGTCTTCCATACCGATAAGCACCAGCTCTTTCGGGTTCCAGCTCACATCCCTCAACCAAATGCCTCTTTCTACAATTTCAAACAAGGCTTTCATAGTGGAGGAAACATGGCTAAATACAAATGCACCGGCTAACGTTACTGATGACCAGTCAGTGGCAGTACCGGTTTTATTGGATTGGAAAATTGACAGTTCATCTTGTTCAACCGCAAATATGTCTAATTATGAATGTAAAAGTGAGAATAGTGGCTGTGTTAACTACAACAATGGTACTACAGGATACCAGTGCAAATGCTCAGATGGGTACGACGGCAATCCTTACGTAAAAGACGGGTGTAAAGGTATGTAAAACTTCAAAAATACCAACAAAACTATTTCTGGTGGGAATAAGAGCTGTCTAATTTTTTCTTAATTTTTTTTATGGTGATTAGATATTGATGAGTGCAAGCAGAAAGATATATATCCATGCTATGGGATTTGTACGAACGAGCCGGGATCATACCAATGTATCTGTGAAAATGGAAAGAACTCTTCCGACCCAAAAAAAGAGCAATGTGTTGACTCCAATAGCCAAGATTTGATTCCCCTTTCAGGTAACTTTACTCAATTACACATCGATCAAGTTATTTTTTTTTTCCTAGAGCATTTCTGATTTCTGTCACAAACTAAGTTCATGTAAGCAGAAAACTTTAAGTAGACTAATTAATTTTACACGATCGGTGTTAGTATGGAAAGTATAAAGGACAAAGTCAAAAAAGTTGTGCAAGATCTTCCTAGAACTGAATTGAACATAAAATTCCAGTAAATCTATATATTGGGATAATTTTATTTATTTTCTAAGTTTATTATTTTGACTAGGAGAGAAGAAAAATTAACGAAGGTTTAATAGAAACATTGAACCATGGAAGCCAGATTTGACCAGAAAAGTTGACTCTGACCAAAATTAATATTTATTATAAATATTTAAGATACAGTTTAAGTCATCATCTAATCTATATGATTAGGATAAGTAAGAGGAGAAGGAATATTTTTTCTTCTCCTGCTAGCTGTCCCAACGAAGTATATGTATTAATATAGTAAATATTATATGCAATATATGCTACGTACCTAGTGGTCCTAGTCAAGTCCATATTAAAATAAGTAGTCCTAAAGCTGGATATACCTTAAAATAGAACAATTGTCGGTAGATGTTACATTCAAAATCTACCAAATTAAAATTTTCTATTCGGAGATCTAGTTACTACCGGACATTTTGAATGTCATTATTGTATGCACATATCGGTCAAACGATTCTATTGAATTTGGATTAACTAGTCAGCTTTGATCCAAAAGTTGATTAGGAAGTTCTAACAAAAGGACAAGTAGTAAAATAAAATTCTATGACTTCGAATGTGAAATTTATCTCAAACTGTACCCTACCTACAACTTTAAATTGTACAAGTCAAAGTATAACATTTTTGTTTTACATGAGCAGGGATACTCATAATAGTAGGAGTTGGCATATTTGTTTGTCTTCTGAGTCTACCAATTGCTATCATCATGCTGCTGTACAAATTGAAAGCACGGAGATTAAGAAAACTAAAAGAGAAATTCTTCAAGGATAACCGGGGTTTCCTATTAGAGCAATTGATCTCCTCAAATAAAGATATTGCTGAAAGGATGAAAATATTCAATTTAGAAGAGCTCGAGAAGGCAACAAACAACTTTGATCAGACTCGCATTGTCGGTCATGGGGGCCACGGCACCGTGTACAAGGGTATTTTGTCAGACCAGCGTGTCGTGGCAATTAAGAAATCAAAAATTCGACTGCAGAAAGAAATCGAAGAGTTCATTAATGAGGTCATAATACTCTCCCAAATTAATCATAGGAATGTGGTGAAGCTCTATGGCTGTTGTTTGGAGACTGAGGTTCCTTTACTGGTTTATGAATTTATCTCAAATGGAGACCTTTCCAATCACCTCCATGGTGAGAGACATCGATCTTTGCCATGGCAAGATCGAATGAGGATCGCTTTAGAAACTGCACGAGCGCTTGCATACCTACACACTGCCGCTTCCATTTCGGTATTCCATAGGGATATCAAGACTGCAAATATACTTCTTGATGACAGTTTAACAGCAAAGCTCTCAGATTTTGGTGCTTCGAGATCTGTACCCATTAATCAGACTGGCATTACCACCGTAATTCAAGGAACCTATGGTTATGTCGACCCAGAATATTACTATACTGGCAGACTAACCGAGAAGAGTGATGTTTATAGCTTTGGTGTTATTCTGGTGGAATTGTTGACAAGAGAGATGCCTGCTTCTCAAACTAGGTTTCCAGGCGGCGGCAATCTAGCCACAAATTTCATGATGTTAATGCGAGAAAATCGGCTTTTCGAGATCTTGGACCACCAAGTTGTGGTGGAGGGGATAAAGTTTGAGATAAATGCCGTTGCCGCATTAGCAGAGGCATGCTTGAATATACAAGGGGAGGACAGGCCAACGATGAGAGAAGTCGAGATGAAACTAGAGAATTTAACAGGGTTGAGAAAAAAGTCGAAGAAAAGGAGCGGACACCTATCGACACCTACGAGATTGGATTCAAATGAAGGGTTGCTACGAATAGTTTCACTAGAAGCCGGCAGCAGCAGCGGCGAGTACATGACACGGCAATTCAGCCTCGAGGAGGAGTATTTGGTCGAAAGTTGTCCTCGGTAATTGTTTTTTTTTTGTGATTTATTTTCTTTAATATATCAGCTTTTTATCAACTGGTATACGAGAAGTTCTGGGATTGGATTTAGCTAGCTATGCTCATTGATTAGAGTAAAATGTGTAAATATAAAATTAATTAAGGACTGACGTACCTTTTGTAACTTATGTTAGTATGTATGTAGTTTATTTTCAGCACTTTACACCAATTATGTAATGTTTTCAAAGGTTTTGTACATTTTATCGATAAATGTGGGGCAGATTATTAGACTCTAATGCCTCACAAGATTACTTGTTTTGTATTTCGGTGAGTTTGTAGTACTCTTGTATTATATACCAAATTTGACACTTTGCGTTATTTTGATATAATTTATTTAATCATTATATGATTGTACATTATATATACCCAGAAATTTAAAATATATATATTCATATAAAATTTAATTTATTGTAAAACCATAAAGTTATTAATAAAAGACCATCGGTATGTTTTCCTTATCATCATATATCGTCAAATAAAAATGAAACACGCACAATTAATTTCATAATTAATATCAACACAATAAATTATCTGGAATAGATTAAAAAATAATAATAATTTCAACACAATAAATGATCTTCAATAAAAAGACCATCAATATGTTTTTTCTCGAGTATACAGTGTAGTTAGGATCAAGTTAACTATACTTTTTTTCTGTTAAAAACATAGTAAAGTAAAACTGCTTAATTGATCTGGAATAGACCACAATAAATAAAATATTTTTCAAAGAAACTCAATAAATGATTTTGTTTTCATAAATCCATTATAATTGCAATTAAAGACGTCATGCTATTGCAATGAACAAAAATCTTTTCATGTTTCTATTAAAAAAAACAATTTCTTTTAAAATTTAACTTGTTCAACTAAAAAATCTAATGAATAAAAAAAAACACGCATAAAACATGGTCAATATTAAACTCGTTTACTCAAAAAAACAAATAACCATCGAAAGAACTTAAAAAGAGTACGTACAATGCATAATTGAAGAGGTGCGGGACCTGACAGTGACTGCATAAAGGGAAGCTCTGCTAATTATATAATAAGGAATAATTGTTTTAAACCTAACCTAACACGATCCAAAGGGAATTCGGATCCCCCAGGTACCTGACTCAAGCAAATTACAAACGGACGGCTCAGATTAGTTCATTTAATTTGGTACGAATATCAAAACAGACCCCCTACAACTTTTATAGGTACCAGATTGATTTTGGCCCAGTTGGAATTAAACTGGGCCGTCCGTGTGTAATTTGCTTGAGTAAGGTACATGGGAGGATACGGATTCATCCAAAGGGGAGCTCTACTAATTATTATTTTCTAAGCCGGCATTATTTTCAGCATTACTAGGATATGAATATTCCTAAAACGATACTACAAATTTCCATGTGCAACAGTTAATCCTCAACGATTTCTGTATTAACCTAAAAAAAAAACACTCTTTCTATATTTTGATTAGAAGGTGACCAAAAAAGGTTAGATGTCTGCTGACACCAACCTCATCCTCATGTAATTCAGCTGTCCCACTAAACAATGCTGAGGAGCTGCCAACCCCATCTGATGAAAGCACCAATTCCACTACTTGAGGAATGAAACATGTGTCCCATAGAAGATTTCCACTTTTTTGAACTGTCTTTTGACTTAGTTTATCTATTGATATGCAACTAGTTTTGTGTCTTTTCTTTCTGCTGACTGTAGTTCATGCTGTTGTGTGTTACTTTTTTTTTTAAATGCTGACAGTGGCTGTCAGTTACCGAAGCAAAAAGTAAAAATCAGAAAAAATAAAACTACAAAAACAACCAAGAAACAGCAAACTACTTCTAGCAGTATTACTTATTTCATCATTTTTTACTGTTTTTTTTATGCTGTTATAACTAATGGTAGGTTTTATTTCTCTTTTCTAAACTTATTCAGTTTCGTAATGAAACGGGCCTTGCAGCCTTTTTATCCAAAAAAAAAGGCATGATGATCACAACCGTTGGTCTTTGTTGAGATTCGTGCATGAAAAACATACTCCGTTGAGATTCACGTATGGAAAAATTTGAACGGTTGAGGGAATAACAAGTTCCTGTTATTCAAGGAATAACAACAGATTTATTTCCCCTTTGCAGTATAGTAAAAAGTCAAGTCTTTTTAGCTCCTTCAATTATTTTTATTAGTGATATAGCAATTTGAACTGATGAAACACATGTTGTCCTGAAAATGAGATGGAAGTTTGTGCTTCAGAGTTATACTCACTCCAAACTGATGCAATTTTGGTTAGTAAGGTTCCTCTTCCAATTGAGGCACCTCACGAGACCAACCTGCTTGGTAGTTGTCATTCTGAAAGAATTGTCAGATTTTCATTTGGATCCGGTGAGTGATCAATGAGCATATTGTCACTTTCAGTATAATGAAACAATACTCGAAGAAGCATCATCATGCCTTCTGCCGGGTAAATATTTTAACATAGCAATTTTGAGTTTTGACTCCATACAGGGCACAGACAGTAGAATGAATACATATGGTAATGAGATGCGAGCTGCATGAAGCCAAAATTGCTCTGTTAAAATCTTTACCGCCTCCTGCTTGGATTTTTCTAACGTCTGAAAATAATTTGACACAGAAAAAAGAACGAATGACACCACAAATTATGTCTTTTTTTTAGGAGTAGAGTTGATATTTAAAAAATTTCAAAGATTATTTATGAATTAAACTGATATTCACGTCATTTTTATTTATAAAACTGGACTAAAATACCCACCAATTTCATTAGAAATCAGCTTGTTTTCTGAAAAAGAAACTCCAAACATCTTCAGTCCTTATCAGTTAAGTACATACCAGAATAAAAGAGTAAACAATTGGTCACCCTAAACCTGCAGTAGACATCCACCTGCATACCAGATGATGCATCCACTGGTACCAGTTCTCCTTTAATCCAAGTGCTACCCAACCTAACTGCATACCAGTCCTTTAATCCAAGTGGTACCAGATCCCTACACAACATGTATCCTGTCTCTACCTCGTCCTCTGTGAGTTTTTCCTCCTCTGAATGTATCATCAAGTCCCATGAAGGCAGAGAAGTAATATCCAAAGGCATAAGAAGGGATAATTAAAAAAAAAAACTATTATCTCCTAAAGTTTTAGGCCAATATGTAGCCAGAGCTATGTTTTTGAACCCAATAACCTGAATTGTAGGGGTAGGGCAGTCCTGAAAACATTCTTTATTTCTTTCTAACCAAACTTTAGACAGTACCCCTAACAATTTCTACCAGTAACGTATAATATTCACGTCATTAATGTGGTTAATTGAAAAAAAAGGAAAAATTTAAGAGATTCTTGAGTTTCGATGGAAACATATATAATAAAGTTAGCACGGAAAAAAATTTCAATTAAAGTAGTGATGAGTAATTTCACCAAAATTAATTGTGTTGGGGCGTTGCATGAAAAATATTGGAGAAAATCCTCAATTTTTAATTTAGTTAATTAGAAGAACTTTTTTATTGTATATTTTTTTAAATAAATAAGACTGTCAGGGATCTCTCTAAACAAACAAAATTAACTGTACATATTTTTATGTCATTTCAAATAGCCCGAAATCCCGAATTACTAACAAATGAAATACTAAATAGATATTCTAACAAGCCACCACAACTCCACAAGTGCATTGGCCGTACCCTTATTCGATATTTTTTTTTATTCATACCTTTACTGCATAAGCTAAAAGGGAAATTATTACTCCCACTTATTCAAGTACCGTATGAATTGAAGATGTGCATCGCAACATAGGTGTTAGCACGACATTTGACATATCTTTTAGAATTAGAAAACTAAATTTATGCCAAAACATTTTGATAAATGTCAGATTATATATATATTTTTTAATTTTAGAGTTCATATGATTTTAAATAAACCTCGGAATATTTTTTGTGTGCGCAAAATATGTATCTTTTTAGGATTAGCATAAACGGATTAACGTGAAATCATCATTTAATAATATTAACAGACAGGCCTAGCGAGCCAAGTCTGCACATCTCTATGTCTGGCCCATATGTTTCCATATTGGGCCGTGTGCAATTGACAAGCTATCCTGTACTAGCCATATCAGTTGGGCCTTGGGACTGCAAATCTGGGTTATGTTCTTGCCAAAGGATCTGACTAACTGAGATGAAGACATGAAGTAGTTAGCTTAACTTTTTTAATTATTGGAGATAATTCTGTTTTACATCAAATGGGAAGGGGTTGACTGGTTATAGATGGTCCACTTTTGACAAAAAAATAAAAATAGAAGAAAAAACGGACAAGTAACTACTACCTGTCACTCATTACAGGCTTCAAGTCGTCAATGTTGACCTGGAAAAGGAGACAAGCAGCTATCAATCATTATTGATCATTTGACTCTTCTATTTTGAAGTCAAGGAAATTTAAGTATCCATATTACATTAATCACTGAACATGAACATGTCTAATTCAATTTTAATTGGAGTTACATGTTATATATGCTGGAATGATACATATGTCATACTAGTTGAACTCTGTTATGTTTTTAAACACTTAAATAATTAGTAGACTCAACATAACAGTGTTTAACTTCTCTAAAAAAAACACCACAGTGTTTAACAAATAGAGTAAAATAGGGATATGTAATTATGTCACCTTGTAAATAACTTTTTTTAATCAATATATTTGTCAGCGTCACTTGCCACCACCCCTTCTATGTATAAACAAATCATCTTCCTTTAGAATTTACAACAAAAAAATCTTCAGAATAGTCCATGCCTTCCCATTTTGCTAGGGAGATGATGGTAGCACTATTACTGCAGCTCTTACAAATTAACAGAGCTGCTGCTGCATCTGCAGGATTGCCGGGCTGCCTGACAAGTTGCGGCAACATAACCATCTCATACCCTTTTGGTATTGGTACCGGATGTTATTTCGAGGGCTTCAATCTGACATGCAACCACACCTCCCAACCACCTAAACTATTCTTTGGTGATGGAACCATTGAGGTGATCGAAATCTCTTTACCAAAGAGCATCGTGCGTCTCAAGAGCACTCCCTTGACCTCCCTTCCCTCCGAAGAAAAGGTGTTAGATATCCATATGCCGCAACCCTTTTCACTTGTACTAAATCAAAGTGTGCTGATAGCTGTGGGATGTAACATCCAAGCGTATATCACCCAGTCAGATCAAGGACCAGGTGCTGTTTGTATGCCTCTGTGCCCAGTTAATCACACTGGCCACACCTGCTCTGGCATCGTTTGTTCCCAAGCATCGGAGCCTGCTTGGATTTTTGATCCTTTCGCTATAAGGATTTCACCACTGTCTCTCAATGGATCGTATTCCTTGTATGATGCAAAGCAAAATAGTGCATTGTTGGTGGAGCAAGAGTGGCTCAATAAACACGAACTCGAGTTGATAAAATTCCTGGACCCATTCTCCGATCATCGAGAGAACGAATCCATTCTCGTGCCCTTTGTGCTAGATTGGTCAATTGCTCATGATGGTTCAAAGGGATGTTTAGAAGCCAAAGAGAGCATGTCAGAGTATCAGTGCCACAGTGTCCATCATTTATGCTATGATGCTGTATTTCGGGGTTATCGTTGTAAATGCCAGCCAGGGTATGAAGGCAATGCCTACTTACAAAATGGTTGCGTAGGTAAGTTTTGTTGACCCATATTATTTGTTTGGTTGCAAAACAAGAATAGTTAAAATAGTTAAATCAAAAATAGCTATTGTTAAGAACTTGTCTTTGTTCTAGTGGCAAGACACATGGCTCTCATGTGGATGGTTCACAAAGTGGAGAAATCATTTATATTAACACATATGGATTTGGAATGTGTTAAGTGGCTTGACCTCAACTCATATTTTTATGATATTTTTTCTATTGAAATATTAAAAATATTTTTATATTTCTTTAAAAATAGATGGAATACTATAGTATTGAATTACTAGAAAGACCACGACAAATAATCCGGATCAATATTTTTTAGTCAAGATTTTTTACGGCTGTAAGAAAAATTAAAATATTTCTTTGTGTGTTACCGGAAATAAAATAAAAATAATTTGGATCTGAGTTATTGATCCCTGTTCAAAAATCACTTCTGGGTAAATAAAAAATTTATTGTGGTCCTTCTAGTATATTCAAAAAAATAAGTTACTCCATCTATTTCTCTAAAAATGATTTTAGAAAAATATTAAAAATATAAAATAGTTCTAAGGAAATAAAATGTACTAGAAGAACCACGATAATTTTTTATTTACTAGAAGTGACTTTTGAACCGGATCAATAACTCAGATTCAAAATATTTTAATTTTTTTACGGCTGAAAAAAACTCGACCTGAAAAATATTGATATGGGTTATTTGTTGCAGTCTTTCTAGTAAATTCAATTCTATACTCTCCATCTATTTTCTAAAAAATATAAAAATTATTTTAAATATTTCAATAGAAAAAATAACAAAATCATAACATCTTCCATTTGTTTAAAATAAAAAAAAAATCAGAAAATCCTATTTTCACCGAATTATTCAACAGAAATAGGAATTCCATATCCGCCAAATTATTGACGGATTGGTTATTTTTCGAATTTTTTGAATACATGTGTATAATCCGAAATTTGATGTATTTTTTTGCATATTAATAAAAATATCGGCTGATATTTGTTCTCTAACAATATTAATATTTTTCATTGTTTATCTTGGTGGGTGGTTAGATATTGATGAGTGCCAATTTCTGGACATCTATCCTTGTAGTGGGACCTGCAAGAATGTCCCAGGGACCTACGAATGCTCCTGCCCAAAAGGAACGCACGGAAATGCCACTGCCGGGCAATGCATATCTGATGGGATAACAAGATCAGGCAAGTTAAAATTTCTAAAGACAAAGAAGTTAGCATTTTCTGAATTCAAAATTTTTAGACAAAGAAGTTAGCATTGACAACTTTTTTTTTATAAAAGTCACTTATACTTCCGTTTATTTGAGAAAGGCAGGATCAATTTCTCTGATTTTTTTTTTTTATTTC
>CAXKVW010001311.1:0-15579 GCA_964058825.1 Carex arenaria | reverse complement strand
TAAGAATAAAGCTATTACCATGACTTGAGGGAAGCATCGGGCTCACCAATTTAAAAAAAAGATACATCTCTGAGACTCTGACAGTTTTAGACATCAGGTTTCACCTTCTTTTTTTTAACTGAAGATTTATTTTCCTCAATTTTTACTCTCTGTGATATTACCAACAGTATAAGATCGTTGGGTCTTCATTTGAATATCCAAAACTATAATTGTTAAACCTATGTGTATAATAATTTTTTATTTATTTTTAAAATTTGAACCATGCATTTCAAAATTATGATATACATTAGTTGTACAAAGATCCGTTTGGAATACCTTATGATTTTTGAACGTTTTCTATATTTGCTAAAGTTCGTATATATAGTAACTATAAATCTGAAGTACTATTAATATACAGACACTTTATAAAAACGTATTCAAAAGTTTTCTAAAAATAAAAAGCGTAAATTATGTGTTTTGAGAATTTTGTCAAAAAAAAATTCGGGGATCTAGAAAAAGTGCTCGCTACAGGAAAAACAAACGATTGTTAAAATGCCATTTCACAGATTAAAAAAATAATATATGGACGGAGAAAACGGGAGAATTTCTCACATAATTTAAGGCTTTTACTTTTGTGCGTCAATCAATTTACTTATGGCAAAGAATATATGCCATTTCACTCACAAACAAACAAGTGCAATGGCCATGTTCATGACATGGCCAACATAATTAAAACCATAAAAAATAACAAAGTAGCATCTATACTTGCTTATTTATCTATATATCTATCTATCTATCTATCTATCTATCTATCTATTTATTTATATTTAGCAGCTATGCATTTTTATCTAATGCCACATGATATTAGCCATTTTGGCCATTTTATTGGAAACCACCAATTTTCTAATAAAATAAAACATGATTGATTTGGTCCTACTTCTGCAAAAAATAATAATAATTAAGATTCACTACTACAGAATGGCGCTTCCTACACTGTGGTTGTACACGGATTTTCTCGGTTTTATGTAAAACCGTGTACCAAATAGGATTTTTTCAATGATAAATGATATCTCTAAGAATCTCACACGGATATTTCATTGAAAAACAGTGTTTCAAAAAAGCCGTTTGTAGTTTACATTTCCTCCACGGATATTTAGTTAAATATACGTGTAGGATTGTGAGCGAGCGACACGGATATTTATTTAAATATCCGTGTTAGGAGAGTTATTTGTACACGTATTTTTATTTAAATAGCTGTGTATATATGTCGATAGAGTTACACGGATTAATAGATAAATATCCGTGTAGGAAGGTCATCTAGGGTTTCAGCTGAAATAAAAAGCTTCTCTTCCAGCGCCGTTTTGATCACTCTCTCTACGAGGCACATATGAGTTTAGGAAAGATCACTCTCTCTACACGGATTTGCTGAGTTTAGGAAAGTTTTTCCTCTGTTGATTTTACTCGGAGATGGAGGATTCAAAGTCTTTCCTCCCTATTGGAGGTGGAGGAAATGACACTGAATCCTCCATCTCGGAGTAAAATCACGGAGGAAAAATTCATCTGAAATTCAAAGTTTCTCTTCCAGCGCCGTTTTGATCACTCTCTCTACGAGGCACATATGAGTTGAGGTCCTCCTGTATCAGCGTGCGCTTGCATTTGTGGGTACGTAGGAGAAAGATGGTTTATTTCGGAATTTTCCTAAACCCACAGGTGCAACCGCACACTGCTACACGAGGACCTGCAAATGAACCAAATCAACCAAGTGAGAGAGATTTGGGGAAGATGGTTTATTTCGGAATTTTGTAAAGAACAATATGGATTTGTATAAATTAATTAGTGTAATTATCAATTTTAATTGTTATATTATGTTTTGGGGAATCTGTTTTTGGGCAAAGAAAAAATTCTGATTTATATATAACTTGATGGAAACTAGCCAAAACCAAAAAAAAATTCTTGTGGAGAGCATTAATTTTACATTTTGCATTTTATGTCATATTTTGACAAGTTCTTTTTAGGAATTATAAATATTTTGATAAGTTCTTTTTTTATGGAAAGCATTAAATTATACAAAATATAGATTATTAAAATCTATATTTTATTAAATATGAAGTAATATAAATATTTTATTATATTATTCATCATCCTACACGGATATTCAGTTAAATATCCGTGTAGGATAGCCGACGGATGTGAAATTTTATTAAATATGATATAATATAAATATTTTATTATATTATTCATATTCCTACACGGATATGTAGTTAAATATCCGTGTAGGATTCCCTATTTTTATTTTTTTAAATATAATATACTTTCAATTTCATATTTTGATTATTTAAATATAAAAATGAACTTATGTAGATGTTTTCATTGCTGTGAAGCTCTTTAAATATTCATTCTTATAAATTAAGAAATGTATTCATTTAGATATAAACTTTGTAAATATTAATTTCTTTATAATTTAGTAAAAGAGGAGATCAACACGGATATGTACTTAAATATCCGTGTAGGATACCTATTGCATACGAATTTGTAATAAAAATCCGTTTAGGAATCCTTGTAGCAGTTCAAAACCAGATTATGTCTTCCAAAATTTTTAAGTCCCCAATTCACTTAGAGAAAGATAGGTTTAAGAGGAACCAATTCATTCTTGTACACTATTTTACAAATAAAAATATTCATCACTGTGTTAGAAATATTAAATATTAACAAATTTAAAATTGTACAACTAATACAAAAAATAAATACAAAAGAACAAAAATGTAAACAAGTAAACTTTCATATATTACTACTGGTAAATATTACAAAAGTTACCAAAATATTGATATAATAAAACTAAAAAAAAAAGAAACTCCTACAATAATAAAAACAAAGAAACTCTAAACAACCGATTTTTTCTTTGTCCGACGAATGTAGGGCTTCGGTGGCGGATGGCCCCTGGGGCTGCGACGTGGGCGAGTCGGCCATGGTGGCCATGGCCGACTTCTGGGATAACCTGGTGGTGGTCGTTCGTAACCGGGTGGGATCCAAGGCATTGGCATGAAATCCTCTGGAAGTGGTGGTAGTGCCTCAACAGGTGGTGGTGGTGCCTCAATAGGTTGTTCTTCTGTGACACACGACATTTTTTCACTTAGAGAAAGATAGGTTTAAGAGGAACCGATTCCGAGGATATATAGGGTTTAAGGCGACTCTTTGTTTTTCTGTGTTTATTTTATGTATATTCAATTTTAAATTTGTTAATATTTAATATTTCTAATTCACAGTGATGAATACATGAAATAAATAGGGCGGGCGCGCATGCTTTGAAATAAATATCATCTTTTCTACACGGATAGTTACGTAAATATCCGTGTAGGAAAAGAGGAGAGCTACACGGATATGTACTTAAATATCCGTGTAGGATACCTATTGCACACGAATTTGTAATAAAAATCCGTTTAGGAATCCTTGTAGCAGTTCAAAACCAGATTATGTCTTCCAAAATTTTTCAGTCCCCAATTCACTTAGAGAAAGATAGGTTTAAGAGAAACCGATTCCGAGGATATATAGGGTTTAAGGCGACTCTTCGTTTTTCTGTGTTTATTTTATGTATATTCAATTTTAAATTTGTTAATATTTAATATTTCTAATTCACAGTGATGAATACATGAAATAAATAGGGCGGGCGCACATGCTTTGAAATAAATATCATCTTTTCTACATGGATAGTTACGTAAATATCCGTGTAGAAAAAGTGGAGAGCTACACAGATATGTACTTAAATATCCGTGTAGGATACCTACTGCACACGAATTTGTAATAAAAATCCGTTTAGGAATCCTTGTAGCAGTTCAAAACCAGATTATGTCTTCCAAAATTTTTAAGTCCCCATCAATTCACTTCTTCCTCCTTTGATTTTGAAATTCTTCCATGTCCGAAAATTTATCAAAGTACCCTAACTTCTCTGAATATATATGTTGATATTTTATTATATTAAATATGATTTGAAAGTTAATATCTGTGTAGTTAAAAATTTTCAAATTATTTTTTTCAATTTCATATTTTGTTATTATTTTTATATTTAAAGATAACATTAGTTAGATTATTCAAAAATTAATATAAATATAAACAGAAATTTAAATATAAAACCATACATCACAGAAAAAGAAAACATTAAAATAACATTAGTAAGAAATTAACTGGTTCGGTGTTACACCATACATCACAGAAATAAAAAAAATAAACTAGCTAGATATCACAGAAGAAAAAAAACTATCTCGATATAACTGAAATGAAAACACAAATTATAAAACCAACAAAATACAAATTAAACATAATTCCCACTAATTGCCGCGCCTTTTTTTTCTTAGGGAAATAGTTGATTCTCTTGCCTCCATCCTTGTTTACATTGTCCCAAATTCTCTTGCTTCTTCTCAAAGATAACCAAACATCCTCATCATCCATAGGACCTTCTGGACCGTAAGGCTCATCATCAGAGAACTGGTAGTGATCAGATTCATCGGGGGATGATGTTAATTCAATTACGGGGGGCGGGGCTAAATCACTCCACTCAACTATGTCTGGATGTGGATCAGAGAACTTGAAGGTTTCAGATGGACCAACGAGAGGAGGGTAACCACAGGGAATAGGAAACGGTGGAGGAATTATGGGAGCCTAGTTGGGATCATCTTGGGGGTCTTCATACGTAGGATTTACTGCGGGGTTTTCAGATGACGGAGGATTTTCAGATGGAGTAGGATTTTCAGATTGAGGATTTTCAGATGGAGGATTTTGCACTGTGGGCAAATTCTGGTTAACACTAGGAGGACTCTCCATTTCGTTTTTTTTTTTCTGATTTGTACTGTGTAGTGCGATTTTTCACTAAAATCAGCGGTGATTAAATAGAATTAAGGGAGAAGAGAGCGTTTCAACTCCCGCGCGACGTTTGGACTACCCTAAACCCTTCAGATTCATAACGGATTTTGAGCAGAAATCCGTGAAGAAAAGTTAATCCTACACGGATAATAAGTTAAATATCTGTGTAGCTATTTATAATCCTACACGGTGATTAAATAGAATTAAGGGAGAAGAGAGCGTTTCAACTCCCGCGCGACGTTTGGACTACCCTAAACCCTTCAGATTCATAACGGATTTTGAGCAGAAATCCGTGAAGAAAAGTTAATCCTACACGGATAATAAGTTAAATATCTGTGTAGCTATTTATAATCCTACACGGATATATAATTAAATAACCGTGTATGAATGTTATAGAGCTACACGGATATTTAACTTATTATCCGTGTAGGAAGGGTAATTCTGACACGGTTTTTTATTTAAATAGCCGTGGATATATGTTGGGAGAGCAAAACGGATTTATCGCTAATTATCCGTGTAGAAAAGGTCATCTAGGGTTCAGCTGACTTAAAAACTTATCTTCCAGCGCCGTTTTGATCACTCTCTCTCCTCTGGATTGGCTGGAATCTGATTTTTGCGCAGCAGGCATCTGTGATTGCTGATTTTAGTTGTGATTTGCTCCTCTTTTTCTTGTTAAGGTTAGTAATACTTCTCTTTTCTTTCAATAATTTTCTGTTAATTACTTTTTATTGCTTATTTAGGGTTTAGGGTTTGATTAATGCATGCATGGTTGTAAAATAATTAGTGTATTGTTGTCCAATAACCGACCTATTAACAAGCTTGTAGGTCCATGCCCGTTCAAAATTAATCCAATAGGGATTAATTTTGGATAGTCCCCGGTTTGGGACTGCTCTTTTGAATATTGTGTCTCATTTAGGATGTGAACACATGTTAGCAGGTTTAATTAGTATTTGAGAAAAATTCGACAGTATTTCTCCTTATTGCTCCTACGAGTATGTGGTATGTACACATACTTGGGGAGTTAAGGGGAAATGCTGCCGAATTTTTCTCAAATACTAATTAAATCACGCTAACATGTGTTCACATATGAGGCACAATATTCAAGGAGTGGGTTAGGATTGTAAATCGGCCCTTTGTAAGCCAAGAATTCGGTAGGTTATACATATGTCGACCATCCATCACGCCTGATTAATTGAAATCATTTTTTTTAATTTAATTTACAGATGGATCGAAGTTGGATGTATAAAATGTGGCGTGACAGTGAAGAATATTTGGTCTGAATTGAAGAGTTTCTACAATTTGTTGAGAGTTACAGAGTTTTGCAAAAGGAGGCCGATATTTTGTGTCCTTGTAGGGATTGTAAAAATTGTACAGGATTTGAGGACTTGGACGAAATTAGAACTCATTTAATTTGTCGGGGATTTAAGGAGAGATATACATGTTGGTTCATGCATGGTGAGAAAATTAGAGAAAGTAGTGGTACCGGTAAATTTTGTGATGAAATAAATGAGAATGCACAAATTTCTGATAATTTTGAATTTGATTGCAACAATGATTATGCAAATTTCGAAAATTTGAATAATGTTGAAGTCGAATGCTGCGACGATGATGAGATGACAATGAATATTGATGAAAACGTAGAACACGAGTTTACTGAAAACCTAGAGGACATGTTACGTGATGTGGCAGGTGAAATTGGTGGTGAAAATTATGATAAATTTCAGTATTTGTCTGATGAATCCAAAAAGCCGTTGTATCCCGGGTGTACCGCATTTACCAAACTGTCAGCTGTGTTGAAATTATTGAACTTAAAAGCAGACAGTGGTTGGAGCGATAAGAGTTTCACGTCCTTGCTACAACTTTTACGAGAAATGCTCCCGAATAACAACGAGTTACCGTGTACAATATATCAGGCAAAGAAGTTGATATGTCCAGTGGGATTGAAGATTGAACGAATACATGCATGTCCGAATGACTGTGTATTGTACCGTAAAGAGTACGAGTCCATGCATGTATGTCCTAAATGCGGCGTTTCACGCTATAAGCGTAAGGGCATGGAAACTGACGATTGTAACGATGAAGAAAAAAAGGACCGACCTCCGGCCAAGGTGCTGTGGTATCTACCGATAATACCGAGGTTTAAACGGTTATTTGCAAATTCCAAAGATGCGAAATTATTGCGCTGGCATGAAGAAGAGCGGAAAAAGGACGGAAAACTAAGACACCCGGCTGATTCTCCTCAATGGAGAAATATTGATAGACAATTCAAAGAATTTGGTTCCGACCCGAGAAACCTTAGGATTGTGGTGAGCACAGATGGAATGAGTCCCTTTGGAAGTATGAGCAGTCAGCACAGTACTTGGCCAGTTCTTTTATCCATCTACAATCTTCCTCCTTGGTTGTGCATGAAACGCAAGTACATTCTGATGTCATTACTGATCCAAGGACCGAGACAACCCGGAAATGACATAGATGTATATCTCGCACCATTAATCGAGGACCTCCAAAAATTATGGAAGCCTGGTGTCTGGGCATGGGATGCGTATAGCAAAGAGGTCTTCAAATTGCGGGCCATGGTATTTTGCACAGTGAATGATTTTCCCGCATACGGGAATTTGTCGGGTTACAGTACGAAAGGGGCAAAAGCGTGCCCTATCTGTGAAGATGACACGCAGGTGCTGAGGTTGAAATATTGTAAGAAGAATGTTTTTATGGGGCATCGCAGGTTTCTCCCCGTTAATCACCCATACCGTAGGAGAAAGAAGACATTCAATGGGAAAAATGAGCTCGGAGTGGCACGTCGTCCATTGGATGGGAAGGGTGTCTTCAAGCGGGTTATGAACCTTGATGTTGTTTTCGGAAAATGCGCCAAAGCACCACCCAAAAATATTTGGAAAAAGAAGTCCATATTTTGGGATCTACCGTACTGGGAATATTTAGAGGTGCGACACTGCCTAGATGTCATGCATGTTGAAAAAAATGTATGCGACAGTTTAATCGGCACCTTATTGAACATTCCTCGCCTGACTAAAGACGGTATTAACGCTCGAAAAGACATGGTGGAAATGGGAATACGACAAAAGCTTGCACCGCAGGATAAAGGGAAGCGCGCATACCTACCCCCCGCAATGTGCACCATGTCGAAGGAGGAGAAAAAAAGCTTTTGCCAATGCCTTCACAGTATTAAAGTCCCGTCAGGGTATTCTTCGAATATTAAGAAGCTGGTGTCCATGAAGGACATGAAATTGAAAGGTATGAAATCCCACGACTGTCATGTTCTAATGACACAGATGATTCCTGTCGCAATTCGGGGAATTTTACCAAAGGCCGTTCGGCAGACCATTACGAAGCTTTGTTTTTTCTTCAATGCAATTAATTCCAAGGTGATAGACCCGCTCAAATTGGACGCTTTGCAAGCGGAGGTCGTCGTTACTCTCTGCCATCTTGAGATGTATTTTCCTCCCTCTTTTTTCGATGTTATGGTTCACCTTGTTGTCCACCTCATGAGGGAAATTAAAATTTGCGGTCCTGTATTCCTGCGGTATATGTATCCATTCAAGAGATACATGGGTATTTTGAAAAAATACGTAAGGAACCGGCATCGGCCCGAAGGTAGCATTGTAGAAGGGTATTCAACAGAAGAGGCGGTTGAGTTCTGCACTAACTACCTGACCGGTGTGTCTCCTATCGGTGTTCCAAAATCCCGGTACGAGGGAAGACTCCAAGGAGTAGGGACAATTGGGTCGAAAGCCGTATTTGCTGACACAGATGAACTACAAAAGGCACATTTTATTGTACTACAGCACATGGCAGACGTTGCTCCCTACGTGGATGAGCACATGACAATCCTTCGACAACTGAACTACACGAGAAGTCAGAAGTGGTTGAATAACGAGCATAATCGTTCTTTTACAGGATGGATTAAAGAAAGAGTGAAGGAACACCCTGAAAGGTCGCCCGTAGATGAAATTGTTAAGCTACTGGGCGAAGGACCCCAAGTTGTTGTTAGAACACTCCAAGGATATGAGATTAATGGATATACATTTTACACTAAATTACAAAGTGATAAGAGTGCGACGCAAAATAGTGGGGTGATGTTGGTGGCGGCCTCCGAAGAATTCAGTAGATCCGGGGATGCCCGGGCTGTAATAGCATCAAAGTCATATTACGGTGTTATTGAAGAAATTTGGGAGCTCATTTACAGTCCTCGCCTCAACATTCCCTTGTTTCGGTGTCAATGGGTCGAAGACCGGGGTGTCAAGGTTGATAACAACGGGTTCACACTCGTTGATTTCAACAAAGTCGGGTATGTCGATGATCCGTTCATACTAGCCAAGCAAGCCACACAGGTATTTTATGTCACTGACCCGAGTGATGCTAGGTGGAGCATCGTCCTATCGGGAAAAAGATGGATTCTAGGGGTTGAAAATGTCGTGGACGAAGAAGAGTACGACCAGTTCGACGAGATACCTCCATTATGCACCGACGTGCCAATCGAGGTACCAATAAGTAAAGAAGAAGCGAACTACATAAGATCTGATCACAACGAAGGACTATGGGCCGATGTACAAAAAGTGAAAAAAAAAAAAAGAAAGAAAAATAGCACTGTGTAATATTTTGTTTATGTAATATTTTTCAATTATGTAACAATGTTATTTTGCATTTTCCATTATGATTTTGTATTTTTAATTATGATTTTTATGTAATATTTTGTAATATTTTTAATTCACAGTGATGAATTTCTTTAGATATTTATTTTGTAATTCACAGAGATGAATTATCTGGCGGGCATCTCCCGCTAAAAATTTGTTCTTCACCGACGGATATTTAAATAAAAAGCCGTGATGAAAGTGTCTAGAGCTATACGGATATATAAAATAATGTCCGTGTGCTAAGGGTATTCTACACGGATATTTAGTTAAAAATCCGTGTTGCTCTTACTATTCCTACACGGATTTTTAAGTAAATATCCGTGTAGAATACCCTTTGCACACGGACATTTAATTAGATATCCGTGTGGAAAGTTCCCCACTTGCTATACTATACTTTTTTGTAAATATTTCTAAGTACCCGACTCTAGCTTCCCTCAAGTTGTCTGATTTTGAAAAACCTGGACTGATCCGCCGCTTCTCCTCCCTCTGCACCGCCTCTCCCTCTACGCCGCCTCTCTCGTCGGCCTCTCTTGGTAATAAAAACAATCTCTATTCTCTCTCTATTTCCTCCTTATTTGGGCATTTCGGGAATCATGTCACATTCGGGTGAGCATTTCGGGAACCCCGAAGTCGAAGAAGGGCAAGGTGTAGCCCAGTCGGGATCACAAAGAAGGACGAGAGGTCCGACGACGTGCAAAACCATGTCAGAAAAAAGGATATTTCAAATCTCCTTCAAGAAGAACGGGTGTCCGACGGGGGAAAACAAGGGGACTTACTCAAATTGGTGCAGCCATTTCGCAAAGAGGAAGGCCGATATCCGTGCAAAATCTTGGAAGGCCTTCAGCAAGGAGACAAAACAAGAATGGTGGGAGATGGTGAAGGTAATGTCACCATTTCAATATTTCTTTTGATTGCTGTACTGAAAAATTTAGGCTCGTCAAACTGAAATATGTTAATTAATTTTCAGTTGCTGTACTGAAAAAAATTTCAGTTGCTGTACTGAAAAAATTTAGGGTTGCTGTACTGAAATATGTTAATTAATTTTCAGTTGATGTACTGAAGGTAATGTCACCATTTCACTTGCTGTACTGAAATATTTCTTACTGAAAAATGACATTTGCTTTGTGTCAATCAGGCTCAATGGAACATCACAGATGATGTCGATAAAAAAAAAACTCTAAATATAATGAACGATGGTTGGAAGCAATACAAGAGCACACTCGTGACCGAATGGATGAACAAAGGGAAGAATCCGGTCGGACACTTCGACGGGTTGACCCAGGAGATCTGGTATGGCTTCGTAGCGATTAAGCAAACGCCCGAGTTCCAGGTAACTAAATTTATAAAATTGTAACTCTGTTTTTTGTCGATTTATCCTTTTTCTGCCTTACACTAATTGATTGGCTTTGATTAATGAAGGCTGCAAGTGAAAGGGGCAGGAGCACTGTTGCCAAGAACTTGTACCCGCACCATTTAGGGTCAGGCGGGTACGAGGGTAAGTCGGCCGAATTTCAGAAGATACTGGAGTTAAACAAAGATTCCGACTCACCGGTTGTAAAGATCACCAACCCTAGGGGGACGGGTTGGTTCATGGCAAGATCTGAGATAACAGCCGACGGGAGGATTTAACTGCCTGAAGAATTGCGGCCCTTGGCTCAGAAAATGGTACTTAATTCTTGTTATAACTTGCGTCATTCAAACAAAATTATAACTGCCTCCATTTAATTAGTCTTCTGTTTTATTCAATTTTTTTAACAGTTGGAGGTGGAGGAGGAGGTCAATTCGGGTGCCCGTACAGTCTCCAGGCAGCATGACACATTGTCTCAAACGCTGGAGAATCCGGAGCACCCGGGTCGGGTTAGGGGTATGGGGGTCCGCGTGGGCTTCAAGGATGCCTTTGGTGGATCAAAATCTCGAGGAAAGCGTGAAAAGCAGGATGTCAAGATGGAGCGGCTCCGCCAGCAAATGCAACAGGAGCATGACAAACAGATGGTGGAGATGGAATCAAGAATCTACGAACGCTTATCCTCTCAGTTTAGGCAGCAATACGAGCACCCACCTCCTATTTCGCCGGGATTTCGGCGCAGCAGTCAAGCTTCCGGGACCTGGGGAGACGCGTTAGATAGTCTAAAGGTAATACTAGTTCATAATCACAATTAATTAATTGCTACTTTTTTATTTGTTGTTAGGTAACATTTCCTCTTAAAATGACTACATGATAATTGCAGAGCGCTACCAAATGCAAGCTGGTTATTTGGGTCGGTGCTGTGCCCATTACTATTGCTAAGGGCCTAGTACGTCCAACACCGACAGATTTGGACCATGATCGGCTTGGTCCCGATAATGCTTTCGTGGAGGTCGACTTAGTCATGAAGGAATGGTCGCACACACCTCTTCCTGTCCCGAACGATGCCATGCTCACTATTGATGATGCCCGGATGTCCACTATCCCATGGCCTAAGAATCAGATTATTTTTGATGAGGTAATATCTAAACAATCAATATCTTTTGTTACATTCAAATCCGCTCTTTTGAAATGCTGAAATTGATCCGAAATTTGATACAGGCTGATCAGGAGAGCCATTTGTCACCGGTACACACGGAGAGAGTGCTGGACGTCGCGTCTGATGCGATCGTCGCGACTGATGCGATCGTGTCGACTGTAGCGCCAGGATCACCACACCACTCTCTGGTCACCGCAAAAGAATACAGTCTTTTGCCCCGTGATTGTCGTCTTCTCCATGACAAATTGATCACGGCATCCGACCCAAAAATAGAAATAGAGATCCCGATCCCTCAGGAGACGTTTCTGCACAATTCATCTTCTGTGATGATATCTTCCAAGGACTTCATGGATATTTTTCATGCCTCGGGTAGTGATAAATGGCTCGATGTGTCTCACATCACCATTTTCGCCATGTAAGTACCCAAATCTATTTATATCAGATGTGCAGCACTGAAATATATGTTCTAATTTAATATGATGATTTTTCAGGTATCTGATCCGATCCATTGAATCTTGGCCGCTTGAAAAAAAAAAAAGAACTTCTCTTTTTTTCTGGATCCCGGCAAAATCAATGCCACGATGGTGGAATTATTTCCCAAGGAGACTGTCGAGTACCTGTGCAAAGCGATGCTCCATTGCGCCGCGAATGACAAGAAATTCATTCTCGTGCCATACCACCAGAGGTTAATTAATTCTAACCTTCAATTTTTAAATTATGTATTACTCATATTTTAATTTAAATAATTACAAAAATGAATTAAATGTGATTATAATTGTGTTTATATTTCTCATGCCACAGCAAACACTGGTGTTTGCTCATCATCATCCCGACTGCAAATCGGTGCTATGGCATGGATTCTTCAAAGCCCAAAGATATCACACTAACAACGGCCAAAAAGCTTGTCAAACTTATTAGACGGTAAGGAATAATTTTCCACTTGGTTGATTTTTTTTCAATTCTAATTAAATTGTGTATCAAAATTGCTAATTACAATCACTTAATTTTGTAAGGGCTTTTAACAAATATGTTAAAGGCGGAGGACAACAAACCGAGGCAAAAGATGAGAAGAATAAGTTGATTTGTGGGTGGTTAGATGTGAGCCCTCTGTAATTATTTTAATTTCATGTCATGTCCAAACAATTATTGTCATTCTAACGTATATAGGCCGATCAATGTAAATTTTCAGTGCCCGCGACAGAACGAGGGTTGGGAGTGCGGTTATTACACGGTGTCTTACATGCTTCAATGGATCAAAACAATACAATTCAATTTTCCAAAAGAGGTATGTAATTCATATTAATTTTTCGTTTTATAATATCAATAATAAATCTTGCATCTGCATTTTCTCGTTACTAATCACCTATTTGTAATTGTAGTATTCATCGACAGAGGACGCTTACTCCCCCGAGGAAATCGATGATATTAGAGCTATGTGGGCAAGGTTTTTTTATAAAGAATTTTGTAATGAACAATATGGATTTGTATAAATTCATTGATTAGTGTATATATAGTTTAATTAATTAGTGCAATTTAGAAATTACATTCTGGTAATCTGGTTTTTAGAAAAAAAAAGCTGCATATTTTAATGGCTAGCAAAAGTGGAGGCTAGCCAAAAACAAAAAAAATAACAAAATCCTACACGGATTTTTAATTTGAAATCCGTGTATTTCTCTTCAAGAAATTTTTAAATAAATGAACCTACATTCCTACACGGTTTTCTAATTAATAAACCGTGTATGACAGTTTCCTACACGGTTTTCTAATTACAAAATCTGTGTACAAATCCAAATAGAGCTACACGGTTTTTTAATAAAATATCAGTGTAGGAATATCAACATTCCTACACAGATTTCTAATTGAAAAACCGTGTAGGAATGTTGATTCCTTCACGGTTTTTAAATTAGAAATCCGTGTAGGAATGTTGATATTCCTACACGGATATGTTATTAAAAAACCGTGTAGCTCTAGTTGGATTTGTACACGGCTTTTAATAAATAATCCGTGTAGGTTGTTGATAATTTGTTTATTTTATCATCATTTTCTTGACGAGAGTTACACGGATTTTTAATTAGAAATCCGTGTAGGAATGTTGATATTCCTACACGGATATGTTATTAAAAAACCGTGTAGCTCTAGTTGGATTTGTACACGGCTTTTAATTAATAATCCGTTTAGGTTGTTGGTAATTGCACACGGATAAATATCCGTTTGCAAAAGATGGGACATTCCTACACCCTAATATCCTACACTGCAGGAAATCCGTGTAGCTCTTTGTGATTATCCGTGTACAATCACCATATTCTGTAGTAGTGATTGACGTGCTTTGCTTGAATATTCTAAATTGAAAGTTTAATTGTCATTATGAATTGAAAGTAATTAATTATTTGTTATGTTAACTGTGGCAATGTTCTATAAATATGAACATTGTTATTCAAAGGTAATAAAAATGCCTATTCATTTTTTTTTTTGAGGAAAAATGCCTATTCATTGATCATTTGATTTTTACTCTAAAATAATTATCCCATATTTTTATTCTTTGGCTGAAATTCTGCTGCTATTTAATATATGTTTGTGCTACATCATCAAACAACTTTGGCAGACTAAAAAATTTAGATAGGATCGAAATGGAACTAAAATTTAAAATGCATAATGTATGACGGCCGATACTTGAACTCAAGTCTCCACAATGACATATTAAAATTCTAACCACTAGACTACAAGCACATATGTGATAAAAGGTTAAACTATATAAATACTTAAAAAAATTAATGAAGTTTCAATATACATGATTAAAAAGTTTGAAATCATGAGTGAGCACCTCCTCAGCAATACATAGATCCTCTCTTCTCAAACTTAAAATTGAGCTACCTTTTCTAGTATTTCTAATTTAAAGTAACTTTAGGATATTACTTGAAAAAATGTTATAATCCTACCCTACTTCTTAAAATTGAGAATTTCTTGAAATTCAAAATGTCATTCCCTTTTATCATAACATATGTGCACTAGTTCTAAAAGATGCTTTTGGCAATTGGAAAAGATGACATAAAGTCTTGTATTTCTCAGAAAATCAAACTTAACAATAGCCAGTTAAATATTTATTATTAGTTCGACCCTACCAAATTCAAAGTATATTCTTTCATTGATTGAGTGTGCTTCCCATTAAAGGGAAAATAAAGAGGGGAAACGTTGCCTTTGGTTGTCATAATATAAAGGTTTCCTTCTAATTGCATGGAAAAAGTTGCAAATTTGCAATATGGATTAATTAACTGCATCGATCGGGCATGAAAATAAGTATTTTTTAGAAAACAAGTTTTAATTTGAAATAGAAAAAAAGTAAAATAAAGAGGAAAATTTTCAATAGACTCCTTGTTTTTTGTAAGTCTTTCTCTATTTCAACATAATATATTAAAGTATTTTATGGAGAGAGTTGGAATATTTATTCTCTAGAAATGGTGGCTGGAAGTAGTAAATAATAGACATGTTGAGTCGTGTTGTGCTGGCACGTCTAATATGATGCCACGTTGAAAATTGTTAGAATCGAGTGCGGCATGTCAACAATGTGCATAGATAAAACAGTAACTTAGCAT